>JAQQSV010012543.1:0-12738 GCA_028646515.1 Pseudochirops corinnae
TAAACTGGACTCTTCTCAGCAACGCACAGCTATAAGACAACTCTACAAGTCTCAGGATGGAAGGAGATACCTACATTCAGAGAAAGATCTAGAAAGAACAGAGTTTAAGTGGAGACTGAAGCAATCTACATGCTATCACTCTTTTCCACGTTTGGTTTTGTTTCCCTTTTCCTATTGTTCACTCCATTGGTTACAACCCTTCTGTACAACCAGACTAATGTCCACCTTGAAAGTATCTGCAGATTCTATACTTGACTGCATGCCGCCATGGTGAGGGGGGTAGAGAAAGGGGAGAAAACTTGAAACTCAAGGGACTCTGGAACTGAATCTTGTAAACTAAAAGTAAATAAAGATGCCCTATTAGTATTGAAAAAAAAGTTATTCCCAGAATTGATTAGCAATCTTCCTCTTTGCAACTTCTTCCAGTGCTTCTAGTTCTAGCTTCTGAAATTATATAGACCAAATCTCAGCCTTCTTCCTCATGAAGAACCCTTCAAATATTTGAATATGGCTATAATGTTTGCCCTATGTCTCGTTTTCTCCAAATTCAATAGCCTTAATTCCTTCAACCTCTCTTCATACAAGGCTCCCAGACACTCTTAACTCCAGTGGACACATTTTTATTTGTCTATGTCTCTCTTAAAAGGCAACCCCAAGAACTGAAGTCCACTCCAGTTGTGATTTGCCCTGCATGGAATGCTGGGAAACCTCTACTTATTTAAATACTATTTCTACTAATGCGTCACAAAGAAAAAACTTGAAGCAGCAAGCCTTTTGATTGCCCCTAAATGTCATTCCAACAAACACTTGTTGAGCACCTACCATGGACAAAGGATCCTAGGCCTGCTTGTGAAGCAAGGGAGCAGAGAGGGGCAGTAAGGTAAAAAAGGGACGACCTTCAGCTCTACTCTTAGATTCCTTTATGACCTCCAAGGAAGGCCAAGCCAAGCAGGTCTGGTGATATATTACTGGAGATATATTCCCTGGAGCTGCTGAGGTAGATCATGGGGCTCTAGAATCAGAGCTGAAAGGAATGTTACAACTCATCAAATGCAACCCTATCATGTACAGATGAGGGAATGGAGGCTCACAAAGAGACTTACCCAGGGTCACATGATTAGTCTGAGGTAGGTTTCAAACCCAGGTCTTCCTGTCTCCCAGTACAGTATTCTATTCACTGTGCCAGATTGCCCCTCTCTAAGAGAGATTCTTGTCTTGGCATCACTGACTTCTTCCATCTGTAGCCCAGAATATTGTAACCCACCTTGCCTGAGGTCTTTTCAGACAACCAGATCATTCTCTTCTAGCTCTTCTCTGGTAATTCACCTCTATCACCTCCTGACTCTAACTTCTACCTTTCCTTGCCACTTCCACCAGAATCCAAGTGTTCCACATCTATTCTCTATGCATGCCTCCCCGCACCCCCAATTGGTGCCCTCATTCCAATCTGTATTCACCTGCCCCAGTAACATGATCTTCCTGGGTTTTTTTTGTCCTGTGGATGAGAATCTCCATTACCTCGAGCTCTCTGGAACCCTAGACACATTGGGAGGAGAAAGCTGAGGAGAGGGGCTGAAGTTGTTTCTCTAAGATCTTTTCATATGAAAGGGACAAAAGGGCACTGAAAGGATAGCAGGCCTTGGGGGCTGAGCATGACTAGAAATCATAAAATCATAAATTTAGAACTAGAAGATTACCTAGCCCAACTACCTCATTTTGCAAAGAATACTGAGGTTCAGGGAAGTCGAGTGACTTGTCCAGGGTCCCACAGGTCGTAGTAGGTAGCAGATCTGGGGCATCCACCCAAATTCTGAGTAGAAATCCATTTGTCTTTCCATTGTACCATCTTTCTTGTTTGTGTAGTATCAGAGACAAGATTTGAATAGAAGTCCTCTAACTCTACATTGCCTCTCCATGGAGGGAAGATAGGGTTTTTTGAGGGCACAGGTAATATGTGGTGAGATAATTTTGTCCAGTTACTAGAGGAGTGAGAGTGGTGAAAATGGTGAGAATGGTGAGAATAAATTGACTTACTATGCCCAATCAATTTTCATTTGTAGATTGTACCAGCATCCCCTGGGAGTGTAGACAGAGGAGCCCAAGCAAGACCAGTGACTTTCTACTAGATAGTGGCGAAATTATTTTTTCAGGAGATGAGAAAAGATGTTCAGTCTCTATTGGCCATTGGGTATGTCTATAAATTTAATAAATCAATAATGAGGAGAGGTGGGGCCACTTGGGAACACACATTCAGAAGTAGGGATCTTGTTTGTTTGGATAGGGAACCCATGTAGTAAGGGCATGATGAACCATACTTGGGGAAGTGAGGAAGCTAATGGGTCAGAGACAGACCATGGTCAATATAACATGGGTACAAGAGATTTTAACATTAGGGGCTGTATAGGGAAGTAGTCAGGAAAGAGAGAGAGAGAGAGACAGAGACAGAGAGAGACAGAGACAGGGATAGAGAGACAGAGACAGAGAGACAGAGACAGAGACAGAGAGAGAGAGACAGATAGACAGACAGAGGAGTTTCTAAAGGGGACCAAATATGGAGACTCCCAGAAGAAGAGTGAGGTAGTCAATGGTGAAAGCCTACAGTGGCATGAATCAGCTTTGGAGTCAGGTAGGAAAAACTCTTTCTTCATAAGGAATCTTCATAAGGAATTGGCACTTTTCCACTTGTGAGAAGTGACTCCTAGAAGACTGAAAAATCTCAAGTATAATAATAATTTGGCTAATAGGAGAAAAGAATTTGTCCAACTCCCAATCCCTGTATCTAATAACCGAAAAATAGAGAATATCTCTTAAGGTTGAGACAGAATAGCTTTGGCAGGACAAACTCATAGTAAGAGAACTAGAACCAAGACAATGCATGAGGATATTAGTGGGAAAGGGACCAAACAGAACAGGTCAAGTGTTCTCTGATTGGTGCTAAGCATCTGGATTAAACCACAGGATTTTTTGCAATTTGTATTAGTTAAGCTTTGTTACTATATGCCAATTCCATTGTACGTTAATATGTAGTGCATTGCAAATAAACTCTTTTTTGTTTCTTTCTTCCTTCTTTACAATATCTGAAATACTGGTAAGTTGTCATTAGAGAATATATGAAAGAGTCGGGTAGTCGGAAAAGGAAACTCCTCCGGTTATTCTTCTGAAGGAGTCCTAGGGCTTTAAGAAAACCAGAAAGGTAGGGAGAGTGGTGATGGTGATAACCCAAACAGTGGCACCAAATGGTACAGTCAAGTCAGGTGGAAAAGTAAGATGGTGTCATAAAAACGGAGTACTGGTGATGATTTCCTGCTCCTAAGGCTAAGTGGTCCAACAGAACCTTAGTTGTTGGGTGCCTGGGTTTATCATCTTTATCTTTTAAATCATGTGCAAATATGTGTGTATATTATCAAAAGGCAGCAACGGACAGGGGAAAGAACCCTCAATTTAGAGTCAGAGGACCTGGGTTTAAACTCCCATTTGGGTTGTTTGCTTCTTCTGTAACACTGGGCAAGTCACTTCCCTTACTTGGGGCTCACTGTTACTATCTGTAAAGTAAGAGGAAGAACTGGGTAACCTACATGGGCCCATCAGTTCTAAGTTCTATGATCCTAAAATTAAACTATACATGATAACAATTTGTTTTACTCTTGACCATTATGTTGGAGAATTGACAAAAAGAGGAAGATACTTAGTGGGAGTGGGGCTTGATCAGGAGATCCCTGATGAATTAATTTCTCCCTAGACAGCTGAGGAAATTATAAACTCTAAGGGGCAGGTAACAGAGACAAGCAAATCTTAAGATTTTAATTGAAATGTAAAGACCAGCTTACTTTTTGTTACTTCTTCACAAGTTGTGAAGTTCTTCAATCAAATTGGATGGAACTGGAGGATGCCTAGCCATCGAATGACTTAAGAACCAGCTAAGGCCCTGGTGACTCTTTATAAAGAAAAACATATTCTCTCCAATAATAACAGCTAACAAATTTTATAGCACATACTATGTGCCAGGCACTGTGCTAAGTACTTTATGATTATTATTTCATTAGATCAATTGGTTCTCAACTTTCCTAATGCCAGGACCCTTTAATACTCGTATGTGGGAGTATCTGCATGTGGGCGGACCCACCTGGAGACAGATAGAGGAGGGGTGTCTTGGCTCCTAAGACCATTGGAAATATGTGTTTTCCGATGGTCTTAGGTGACCCCTATGAAAGGGTCGTTCAAACCCCAAAGGGGTCACGACCCACAGGTTGAGAACTGCTGCATTAGATCCTCATAACAATCCTGGAAGGTAGTTGCTATTATCTCCATTTTACAAATGAGGAAACACAGGCTAATAGAGGTTAAGTGTCTCAATTGCCCAGCAATTAAGTATCTAAGCAAAAGCATGTGCTAACTTGGCAAAGCAA
The DNA here is from genome assembly GCA_028646515.1 of Pseudochirops corinnae. Lineage (NCBI taxonomy): Eukaryota > Metazoa > Chordata > Mammalia > Diprotodontia > Pseudocheiridae > Pseudochirops > Pseudochirops corinnae. The sequence continues at coordinate 4,407 of JAQQSV010012543.1, forward strand.
AGACTAATGATAACAAAACATTTCTCTTCATAAACCTTAGGATTTGAACTCAGGTCTTCTTGACTCTAGGCCTAATATTCTATCCACTGACTGCCCAGCTGTTTCATTCTAGGTAGCGAGTCAAGAAACAAGAAACAATTCTTAGGAATCAAAGTTCCTACAGTGAAGAAGAGAGCTGGCCATGGAAGAAGAAGAACCCAGCTCTTAAGAATTGTACCTTATTTCTTGACAACAGGGGGAAGAAAGCATTTCCTTCTTTCTTTCTTATCATTCCTCATCCCCATAGCGATAGCACCTTGGAGTGGAATTACTTGCTCAGTAGGAGACACTGTGGCCAACAGGAAATAGGTCCAGGGAGTTCATTTGAGATGCTGCTCGCCTTGAGAAAGGAAAAGACATGGGTATTCTACAGTGCTGAATGTGTAAGCTGCCTGGATCATGTATGTTCACCATGTTTGCTTTTCTTTGACTATACTGTATGTGTGTTCCCATTCTGTTCACTGATGTTATGTGTAGTTGTGGGAAAGTGTGCCCCAGGTTTATAGGGAGAATGTATTGTTACTATTCACCTTTATTTTGACGTCTTAGTAAATGTTTTTGCTTCAAATTAATGCTAGCCTCTGGCTGATTATTAAAGGTAAATGCACTGGTGGGGGCCTAAGAACTACATTTTGGGCAGTGTAGACTCACAGACTACTTTGAATCTGGAGGGTCCAACATGAGACTGGGAATTGGAGGAATAATCAAGACACTGTAGAGAAAATCTAAAACTTCGTGTTAGCCATGTAAAAGTAAAACTAAACTAATTACAGTTAATTATGTGACCATACAGCATAACCAAAAAATAATGTATATTTTCTCTTCAAATAAAATTTGTTGTTAGTTTTATTTGGTTGTAACACTAGATTCTGTTCATAATCTCAGCCTCAGAATCTGTAGTTTATGTAGCACAGTTGTGCCTTTTCACAAAATAATACAATTAGAAGAAATATTGTTAATGAATCAAAATGAAAGTAGAGGGGCCTACTGGCACCCCCTTTTTTGTTCTTCCTCTGAAAATCAGCCTTCCCTAAGTCTTTAGTAGGCCATTTGTTGATTAAACATACACTTCTATAGAATACTTCCCAACTCCCTAAGGATGGCTAAGAAGAATGGAAGCTTTCAGGGCTATAGAAATGAGAATTACTATAATCACAAAGTATCCCTATTATCAAAAAGGAAATTGGATCTTAAAATTTACTTTAGTTAATAGTCTTAGACCCTTGGAGACAGAAGAGTGGTTTACATTTTTATTTGTTCTTTTAACTGTCCCTTTAAGAGCTGTGGAAGCACACTAAGGTGTCCCCCCATCCCCTTTCTCCCTCCTTTAGAAATATTAAGAAAGCCTTTGAACTAATCTAAATGAAAAACCTTATCAGTCTCTCTTTAACTATTAATCCCAAAACAATGTCCTGAACAAGAATCTTTTTACATCAGTCAACAATCATTTATTAAGTGCCTACCATGTGCTAAACTTTGCTAAATAGTGGAGACACAAAGAAAGTAAAAAACATAGTCCCTGACCTCGAGGAGCTGACATTATATTGGGAGGGGCAGAATGCTAACAATTATGTACAAATAAAATATATACAGTGTGAATTGGAGACAATATAGGAGAAGAGGTATGTGCATTGAAGGGAAGTAGGAAAACTCACAGAAGATGGAATTTGAGCTAAGATTTGAAAATAATCTGGGAAGCCAGAAGGTGGACATGAGGAGGGAGAGCATTTCAGGCATAGGGGACAGCCAGTGCAAATATTTGGAGTAGGGAAATGTTGTATCATATGTGTCACTGGATCATAGGGTACATGAAGAAAAGTCAAGCGTAAGAAGACTGGAAAAGTAGAAAGGAGGCAGGTTATGAAGGGCTTTAAAATTTGAACAAAGGATTTTATATTTGATCCTGAAGACAATAGAGAGCCACTGGAGTTTATTGAATAGGGGAAATGACATGATCAAGTCAACATTTTAGGAAGATCTCTGAGATTGCATCCAGTTGACTCTATATATTTCTTGTCTCTACATAGTTGTTTGCACATTGTCTTTCTCAGTAGAATATGAGCTACATGAGAGCAGGGTCTGTGATTTTGCCTTTCTCTGTATCCCCTTTGCTTAGCACAGTGTAGAGCTCTTAAAGGATGCTTATTGACTGATGAAGACTTTGGCAGATGAGTGGATGACAGACTGGAGTGGAGAGAGACTTGAGGTAGGAATACTGGCCAGAAGGCTGCTTTAATAGTCTAGGAATGAAGGCTTACACTATCATGCATTTGTGTCAGAGGAAACATATATATATATATATATATGAAAGATGTTGAGAAGATAAAAAAACAACAGATAATTCTTACATTCTCCCTACAAGGTTCTAACCAGTTTCTAACCAGCTTGGTCTACAATACGTGTCTTCCCTTTCTCTCTTCCCCTTCTCTTCTTACCTCCTTATAATCAGGCTTCTGATCTTATCATTCTACCCAAATTACCCTCTCCAAAGTTCCTAATGATCTCTCATCTTTGACCTTTCTGCAACTTTTGACACTGTTGATCACTCTCTCTTCTTTGATACATTCTTCTCTCTAGGTTTTTGGGACACTCTCTCTCCTTGTTCTATTCCTACCTATCTGACTGCTCCTTCTCTTTCTCCTTTGCTGGACCCTTCTTCAGATTCTCTAAGCCTCTGTGTCCCTCAGGATTCTGTCCTTAGTCTTCTTATCTTCTCCCTCACTACTACTTCACTTGGGGATCTCATCAGCTCCCATAGATTTAATTACCATCCCTGCTAATAATTCTGAACTCTACCTGTCCTGCCCCAACTTTCTGCTGGCCTCCAATCTCACACCTCCAGATGATTTTCAGACATCTCAAACTGGATGTCCAGTAGACATCTTAAACTCAACATACACAAAACAGAACTCATTATCTTTTCCCTTAAGCCCTCTCCCTGACATCTTCTCTATTATTGTAGAGGAAAACACCATCCTCTCCATCCTTTAGGCTCAAAACCTAGAGGTCATCTTGTTTTCCTCACTATCTCTAACCCCCCCCCCCCCATAACCAAACTGTTGCCAAGGCCTGCTGCTTTCACCTCTGAACAATCTATCCAATATACCCCCTTCTCTCTTCTGACACTGCCACCACTCTAGTAAAAGCCGTCTGGATTATTGTAATATTGTAATAATTCACTGGTGGGTCTGCCTACCTGGTCTCTCCCTACTTCAAACCATCCTCCATTTAGCCACTAAAGTGGTTTTCCTAAAGCACAGGCTCCATTATGTGTCTCTACCCCTCACTTAGGAAGCTCAAATGACTTCCTTTTGCCTGCAGGATCAAATGCAAAATGCTCTGTTTGGAATTAAAAACCCTTAATAACCTAGCTACCTCCTACCTTTCTATATTTTTTGATCCATTGACACTGGCCTCCTGCCTATTCCATGAACAAGTCACTCACCTCTCAAATTCTGCCATTTTCTCTGTCTCCCATAGGGGAGTGCTCTCCCTTCTCCACTCTGCCTACTGACCTCCCTGGCTTCCTTTAAGGCACAACTAAAAATCTCAGCTTTTGCTAGAAGTCTCTTCCAGTCCTTCTTAATTCTAATGCTTTCTGTCCATTAATTATTTCCTATTTATCCCAAGCATGTTATCACCTCCTTAGACTCCTGGAGAACAAGGATTGTCATTTGTCTCTTTGTGATCCCTGGTTCTTAGCAAAGTGCTTGAAACATAGTAGGTGCTTAATAAACATTGATTGATTGATTGATTGATTGATTGATTATGACCTTTTCTTTTCTTTTGGTCTTCTCTAGAAGGACTCTTCCCTGAAGTCAAGTTAAGATAATGATCAGACCAAGAGAAGGGAGATTTTGTTGTTGTTTAGCTCTTTAGTTATGTCTAACTCTTCAGGCCCCATTTGGGGTTTTCTTGGCAAAGATTCTTGAGTAGTTTGCCATTTCCTTCCCCAGCTCATTTTACAGATGAGGGAACTTGAGGCAAGCAGGGCCAAGTGACTTGCCCAAGGTCACATAGTCTTGAGGCCAGATTTGAACTCTTGTTCTTCTGACTCCAATCCTAGCATTCTAGCCACAATACCACAAGAGAAGGGAGAAGTCTTTGATTAACTGAAGGAATAGAAGTATCTTATGAGTTCATTTTTGACCAGTTGGAAAGGCAAATCCATGGAAATAATGGTTGAAGAGGGACTTAATAGTTTTAGAAAAATGAATCTCTAATTAATTTAAGTGACTATTATGTTTGATCAAGCAAAATGTAAAATGAGCTTTCACCTGGGCTCTGCTGGGCTCTCTTCTTATTGTGGAATCGTGTCTATTATCCAAGAAGATTATAAATTGTTACTATAAGATGGCTTGTGTTAGAGAGTTTATTGGGGGTGTGAGGAGACCCTTCCAGTTTGGATATTTCTTTCTGTAAACAGAAGAATGCTCAGATTTTGGATAATCTAAATGAATAAAAATTGCTCCTGGCAGGCTTGTGCCTAAAATACAGAGTATGTATTTCCCCTCCCCCCAACCCCTACAAAGCCCCTGGGACTTACTGAGGCAAAGCTTAAACTAGTTCCTGGAGATAGAACTAATGTGATGATGTGATAAACTGAGTAGTGCATGGAATGGATATTGTCAAAAAAGTCAACCTTGGAAAGGAGAAATGTCAGTGAATAGGGCATTGTTTCAACCATCAAGGCATTTTCAGTGAGAAAAGTATGTGGGCAAGGGGGGAGAATACCTTTAGAACTAGAGACAAATCAGAGAGATGGGTGAGAGAGGAACATATACATCTTTTACTCTTTAAATTTCAGTACAAATTGAAAACTGAAACTCCTCATAAGAGATGTTTCTGTTTATTTCATCATCATTTGAGAGAGAGAGAGAGAGAGAGAGAGAGAGAGAGTATGTATGTGTGTGTGTGTTAGGGGCAGGGTCCATGTGTTTGTTGAGCCTCTGATGGAGTACTGGCTCTGGGAACCCCCTTGAATCTTCCCACTTGACGAGGCATTTGTCTGAGGCCATAAACCTTTCGTTATCACTAGGCCCAAATCTCTGTTACTCTCAACCTAACCTAGCCCTTCATTGTCCAGATACTTCCTACCCTTGATCCTATCAAAATATCTATATTCAAATCTGTTATCTTTAAACTAGCCTAGCCCTCCAACAGCTGTCATCTTCAGGTACCCTTCAGTTATTTCCCACCCTTAATCCTGGAGTCTGACCTTGAGATAGATCTTCCTTAGACTCCTCCTCAAGACCCTTCCTAAAACCTTCCTCTAGACCACCCCTAGATCCCTCCCACAATCCTTCTGCATGTAAGATCCATCTTGCCTCCATGAAGATGCTGAGATTCAATCTCGCACAGACTCACTCTCTGTCAGATTGTTCTGGTCTGCTTGCCAACACAAGCATCACAAATACTTAGGCTCCATAAGTCTACTTATTATGGCTCCATAAGTCTACTTATTATGGCAAATCTTTAACAAACTTTGTTTTACTTTGCCTGAAAGAAGGCTTGGGTCAAATTCATTGGGCAGGACCCAGTGTGTTGCTATTCTGGGGTCTTGAGCACCCCTAGCCCCAAACCTCAACACCTCCAAGCTTTTGCCCAGTCTCTCTCCTGTACCTGGAATGTCCTCCCTCTTCAATCCCACCTCTTATAATGGTGAGTTTACTTCAAAACTCAGCTCAAATATCATCTCCCACAGCTGGTTCCTGATCTGTGTTCCTGTAATGTATGTACATGTTGTCCTCCCACTTTCAGAAAAAGGTAAGCTCTGTGGCAGCTGAGACCACTTTTTGTCTTTGGGTAGCCAGTATCCATACGTGATACTTGTTCCCATAGATGGCTGAGAAGAAAAGATTTATTAGGGAATGGGACATGATTGTCACATTCAAATACTATGAGTGCTGCTACATTAAAGAGGGTTGTGTATTTCTGGGCATATTTTCATCAACTAACAAACATCTATTAAGTCTTTATTATACACTAGATATTCTCATAGGTACTAGGATTACAAGAATAAAAGTCAAATGGCGCCTGTCCTCGACAATCTTACATTTTATTACTATGAAATGTGAAATTCTATTTATTTGATGACTGTTACATTCATGTTCTTGATTATACAGGCCTAAAATACATTACAAACATTACCACAAAGGGCTATCCAAGGTAATGTTGAGTTTTAAACCTGAGGTTAGGATCCAGGGCTTTATGTGAACATGATGGTTTTTCCCCCTGTTTTTGTTTTTCTTTCCTTAAAAACAGAAACATGAATTTGCCTCCTGAATTTCATGACTCTAGTTTGAGGGATGGGAATTTTCTCATCTATTTAATTTAAAGAATCCTGGATGGGAAATAAGTGGCAGCAAAACAGCTGAGCTCTCACACCCCAGCAAGGGTGAAAAAAAGACCACCAACCCAAGGAATGATCAAGAAATCCAAGGAAAAAGACACAAAGTGCATTTTCCCAGCCCAGATGCAACAAAAAGACCGCCAGAAGCCAGAGGGCTCTAGGGAAAGTGTCCAGGCCTGGGAGTGCAGCCCATGAAAATCTCTTAGCATGTAGACCAGGACAAGCCAGGGAAATCTGGCACCTAGAGCTGTGGACTGAGGGGTGGGGAGGAGCCAGGATACTGGGAGTCTGCAGCTGTATTACTTTGACTCCAAACCAAGGTAGAGAGAGTCTAGAAAGCTCAGAGAAGAAGTGCAACAATCAGACTGTGCTCTAAATCAGACAGAGCCCTAGATCATACCACACAATAGGGCTCCGAGGGTTGGTAGGTGGCCTGAACTGTCCCTGACATCCTCTTAAGAACACAGTACTCAGTACCTAGAGCAAACAATGGTATATCAGGGATATACCTCTTCAGACCAAGCAAGGGTTCACCATTTCTTCCAGAAGTATGCAAAGACTAGCCCTGTTGTAAGTCCTAATAAATAAAAGACACATGATAAAGAACTGTTGTGGATCTAGGGGCATCCAAGACACAAATCCATAAGAAGAAAATGCTGCCACTTTCTAAAGGCAATCCTCCAACAAAGAATAACTCAGTTGCAAGGACTACTAGAATTTGTAGGAGAGAGGGGGGCGGAGCCAAGATGGTGGAATAGAAACAGCACTTTCATGCGGCTACAGCTTCCACCTCCTCCATGTAAAAAATGACTCTAAACAAACTTTAGAGCTACAGAACTGACAAAGTGACAGAGAGAAATAAATCTCCCATTGAAGAAAGTCCGGCAGAGGGGCAGGAAGGGTCCATTGCAGCACACTGGGAGCTGATAGCAGTCCCGCCTGAGCCCCAGTTTTAGCCCCAGGGCAGCCCATACCAGCCCCAGCTTGAGCAGACTTCACGAGAGCAAATCACCAACAGCTGTAGCAGTTTCCAGACTTCTCAATCCACAAATGCCAAAGATAAAGTAAAAGGTTAATGTGGAACGTTTTGGAACAGGGGGAGTGTGGTCTGGCTGCTACCCCCGGAGAGAGAAGTGGTGGAGGTGGCAGCTGCTTCAGAGCTCTTGCTCTGCAGATTGTAGGGGGACCAAGCAACCATTCAGAGGTTAATCACTATTGCTTTGACCTACTTGGATCCAGATGGAGGTCCTGGGTGGTATCCAGGATTGTGTGACCAGTGAGTCAGAGTATGTGGGGGCTGTAGGGAGGGTGCCCATCTAATGGTTCCAGCAGCTGCAAAACCCCCAGCGATTTCGGACATAGCTCTATCCATTCTGGAAGCAGAGTTCTACTGTGGCAAAGAGTTCAAAAGTCTGGTAATTGGCTCCCAATATAAGCAAGCACAGGAAGCACAAACAGGTGATAGAATCCTTTTTTGGGGAAAAAAAGGATCAAGACAAGGAGTGAGAGGAAGACAGTAAAGTTAGAACTCTTGCATCAAAAGCCTCCAAGAAAAATATGAACTGGTTACAGGCCATGGAGGAGCTCAAGAAGGATTTTGAAAATCAAGTAAGAGAAGTAGAGGAAAAATTGGGAAGAGAAATGAGAAAGATGCAAAAAAAATCATGAAAAGCAAGTCAAGAACCTGCTAAAGGAGGCCCAAAAACATACTGAAGAAAATAACATTGAAAAATAGACTAACTCAAATGGCAAAAGAGATCTAAAAAGCCAATGAGAAGAATGCTTTAAAAACCTGAATTTGCCAGATGGAAAAGGAATTTCAAAAACTCACTGAAGATAATAACTCCTTCAAAATAAGATTGGAGTAACTGGAAGCTAATGCCTTTATGAGAAATCAAGATACTATAAAACAGATCCAAACAAATGAAAAAAATAGAAGGC
>JAQQSV010012544.1:0-12738 GCA_028646515.1 Pseudochirops corinnae
AAAGATGAAGAAATAGAGGATCAGAAAGGGGGCATGACAGATAATAAGTGACAGAGCCAAGACTTGAAACTCATTATCAAATGCCAAGTGTGTTGTTCTTTCCATTGCTCCAACCTGTCTCTGCTGTGAATGTAAAGAACACAGCTGTTCTGTGGATGTTTCTGTAGTACCATCATTTATGTGGACAGAAATGGCAAGTTACATTGTTTGATAGGCTATGATGTGATAATAACTCTACTCCTAATCTCAGAGCTTATTTACTACTGCTTTGGAAAACAAAGTGAATTTAGTAGAGTCTGACAGAAATGAAACACTAACAATTGATGCAAATTACATTGTTGGTGAGATTTACGTCCATCATGTTACTGTTTGCAGTTTCATAAATTGGGCTTTTAATGTATTGCAAGCTGAAGGGCAATTTCCTTAATGTAGAAAATGGATTCTGAGGCGAAGAGATGACCTGTTCTCAGGATAATCTTAGATTTGGGGCAGGCTACCATTGCTGTGTCCAAAGCAAGCAGATGAGATGGAATATAGCATCTTCCTTGCAGATTTTTACTATTGATATTTAGCAGAAAGTCCTCTTGAAAAATTTGTACTATAAGATAGAAATCTTTTATTTTCTCAACAATTTTTCAAATTATTACATAACTTCTTATATAAATGATTAAAAAGTGGAAAGTATCAAGTCTATATATAATAAGACTAATGTTTAAGCTGCAAAAAATTGCTTCAGTGTCTTTGAAAAACCAATGTACACTTTTGAAAAGAAGAATTTCAGTCAAACAAGCATATTTTTATAAGATCAAATGAAGCTGATTGGCAGGCTTGATTTTATTTTACTTTTTTCAAGAATCATTTTTTTTTATGAATTCTCTCCAACCTTGTATTTTAACATGGACATAATTTTGAAATCTTAAAAGGTGATGCCAGTTTATGACAAGCTTCATCAGCTCTGACCAAGGTGTAAAAGCTCAGAAAATGCTTCCCCCAAAAAAGGAGTGTTTCTATTTTTCTTATGATCATATGAGTATGATCCTCATATTAAGTATGGAGAAACACATTGCTAAAAGCTTACTTTTCAATCCATACTGACAACTCATGAATTGTTATACTTAAGGATTGAGAGTTAGTGGGGTGACTTGACTGAACAATTAACTTTTCATCTTATTAAACTCAATCACATGCTCGGGCCTGTTAGATTTCTTTTCTTAGTTGTCCCTATTATTTACTGTTATCTCTTCTTTTTTTTTTTGTTCTATCTGTATATTTGATGAGCATGCCATCTATGTATGTCTCTATTTTCCAAATCACTAATAAAACTCATATGTAGCATAGGGCTGAACAAAGCTCCCCAGGTATACTCCACTAGAGACCTCCTACAACATTTCTATTAAACAATTGAAGACTACTCCTTCAGTTCCAGTCACCCAGACATGGCTGAAGTGAACTAATTATATTATGGTCTAAAGCACATCTTTTAATCTTCTCCATAGGAAGTGTATGAAATATTTTATACAAGTCTTTTTTTTTTTTAATCTAGGTAAACCATATCCAGATCATTCTTCTAATTCAACACTTCAGAAAAAAACATATTTTAGAGTAACTTTTTCCTCCACTTTCCTTTTCATACAAGTAAACACCAGATCAAGGAGGTCTTGAATCACAATTTAAGATATCTGGATGCTATTCGTTAAAATTAAAAGGGTACTTAAATATGGGAGTTATAGAATCAATGCTACTTGTATGTAAGAAAAATTCGAATGGCTTTGGTGTCTGTATTAGGGTCTCTTATTGTTTTCAAACAAAAAACAATTTCAAACAAAAAAGCAATAAGTGCTTTGTTTTCTCTAATATTGGATGTTAACACACCTTTTTTTTTTCTAAACCAGTGTTAGAAAGCATGATTCTATTATTTCGCGTTAGCAGCTAGAGTCAATTGCTTGCCTTGTAATGTTTAATGGAAGACTGGACCTTTCCTATGCCACAATTGATGCAAAAGGTAACAAATATTGCCTCTTGTCTCTTTTGAAAGTTTGCAGAGTGGTTCCTAACCTAGTTTTACAAAAACCGTTCATCAGATAGCCAAGTCTCAGAGTAGGGGCCATTGGAATAGCAGTTTTATTATTTGGATAAGTTTAACGTCCCATTGATTTCCCTCTACTACGAGAATTGCAAGACAGTGTAAAAATTAGCAGATGCATTACTCTTAGCACACCTTCTTTCTTTGCATTTTTTTCCCCTTTAGTGCTTTACCAGCAATGTCCTGAAAGTGAAGGAAGCTGTTCCTCAGAGGACCAATGTCTTTCACAAACTGATAAGCAATAGAAGAAGTGGCAAATTTAGTAGCAGATTGCAATTCCCCACTATGGTGAGAATGAAACTGATTTCAATTTGCGTACAACCTCCATTTTGAGACTTCACTTTTTTTTTATAAATCTCTTAATTTGGGTGAATTCTACCCACTCACTTACCACGTCCCAAATCTATTCTCCAAGAGAAATCATATACCTAATCCTTAGTCTTTTTCTGTACAGTATTTATTGTTTTTTAATGTATAAAAACCCATGCAAAATCTGAATTCAGAGTCTTTGTGCCTGCTGAAGGGCATTTAACATAGTTTATTATGCTTATCTTGCTAATAAATTGCATTACTCAGAATCTTTTTCCTCAATTATTATAAATTTAGCTATAAGAGTTTTTGATAAAGTCAGCCAGGATTTTAAGGGGAGATCCTAGCCCCAATGATGGCTTTTCAAAAGAAAAAAAAATGCCTAGAGTGTTCCAAGTCAATTTTTCACCAAACATTTTCTTTGGGGAAGACTACCTCTGAGGTTGCACTCCCCCTTGATCTCAAATTATTCTGAGCTAAAATAAGCTTCCATATGGCTGGAAAAGCTCCCTTACTGTTGGGAAAGCTCCTTTAAAATGGTATCCAGTAATAAAATACCAAAGGGAACCACCTTGGAAAAAAAATTTATACCCTGAGAACAGGGGAAGCTCCTGGTTCAACCAGAAATGACCAAGAAGCCCCTCTATCAAATTATGTGAAATTTGGTCTAAAACTCCAAAATATTCATCTGGTAATTTGTTTTGTCCCCAATATAACACTCATCATTATTTCAAATTAAAGAAATTAAAGCTAGCCATTGAAAATTTTCATTTCTGAAGCAATATTGATTTTCCTAGAGCACTATATCTGACAGACTGTGCCCAACACACATAAAGGAGTTTCTTCTTTATATCCTGTCTTGGGTGTTCTTATCTAGTTTTTTCTGTCTAACACCACTCTTTCTGCAACTTTTGGCTTCTCTACAGCATGTTGCTAGACACACTGCTATTGCTAGACACACTGCTGTATAGGCTTTCCCCCTTCCTTCTTTCTCCACTCCTCCATTCATATTCCCTTCCTACTGTAGCAGGAGTTTTCATCTCCTTTGTACCTGTGTGACATGCTGCAAGTGTCTATCCTCTCCTGGAAATGCTTATACCTGATCCCACTAATCCAGACATTCTGTTATCCATAAGAAATCATCAACTTTTCAGACCTTCTGATCTCTCCACAGGGAAGAGAGATACTCCTAAATTGTATGACATTCTTTGGGCTGTTATGACCCAATTCCTGCTCATGTTTTGAGCTTGTAAGTCCACCTGGAGAGATGTAAATGCATTAACTGAGACTTTACTCTCCACAGGGGAAAGAACTGGCACTTTTGAGACTAAATAGACAAGCCTTAGTAGCAGGAGTACCTGTTGGCTCTAAGATTTTTCATAATTGGTCATTATAAGACCTTCATGACTATACCAGTCTTGAGTGTGTGTGTGTGTGTGTGTGTGTGTGTGTGTGTGTGTTCTTGGGGGAAGTGAAAGTTCTAAGAAACTGACCACAAAAAAAAAAATGAAACTCCTAACCACTTTCATGAGAACCTACATGAGTGCTAATGAGTATCTGAGATTAGACGCAGTCAACCCACAAGATGCGAGGATTCTTAATATGACAGTCAGTCAGTATCAGAAATGCAAAAATATTTTCATAAGAGTTACCCTGAATGGCATGAAATGGTGTTGGTAAACTTAAAAGCATTGCTCAATATGTTTTTCAAGGGAGAGGTAAAAAGGAGAAACCTAAGTCAAAACCTCAAAAAATCTTGGACCCTTCCCAAGCAACTATAGTTCCCATTTAAGAGATGTAAGGAAACTGAGGGAATGTCTTAGTGTTTTTATTGTCACCAAAGGGGGAAAAACATTGCCAAAGAATGTGGAAAGAAGTGAGAATTAAGGAACAGAAATAGAGAAGGTCCTGGATGAATACCCAGAGAGTCTTCAGTAGGAGGGTGTGGTGGATATACTAGTCCCAATTAAATAAGTCTCTACCTTTCCCCAGAATAGTAAACTTCATGTCTTTCTTAAAATTGGCAACATGACTTATGATTGTTTACTAGATACTGGAGCTACTAGATTTTGATGTGTAAACCAGATTCTTTTTTTTAAATTTAGTATTTCATTTTTCCCAGTTGCATACAAAAACAATTTTCAACATTCCTTTTTAAAAAAATTAAGTTCCAAGTTCTCACCCTTTCTTCCATCCCAACCTTCCTTATTGAAGTAAAAGTAAAGAAATTCAATATAAATTATACATGTATAGCCATACAAAACATATCCATAATAGTCATGTTGTGAAAGAAAACTTACACAAAAAAAAAAAAACTCAAGAAAAATAAAGCAAAAAAAAAAAAAACGTTTGTTTCAAATCTGTATTCAGACATCAAAAGTTCTTTCTCTGGGGATGGAATCTATTTTTCATCATAAGTCCTTCAGAGTTGTCTTGGGTAGTTGTATTGCTACAAATTGCTAAGTCATTCACAACTGACCATCTTACAATGTTACTGCTACTTTGTACACAGTACATTTCACTTTGCATCAGCCCATGGGGGTCTTTCCAGGTTTTTCTGAGAGAATACTGCTTATAGAATTGGACTATTCCATTATAATCACATACCACAACTTGCTCACCCATTCGGCAATTGGTGAATTTCTTGAGTCTTGTATTTGAAAGTCAAATTTTCTGTTCATCTTTGGTCTTTTCATCAAGAAGGCTTGAAAGTCCTCTATGTCATAGAATATCTTTTTTTTCTCTGAAGGATCATACTCAGTTTTGCTGGGTAGTTCATTTTTGGTTGTAATCTTAGCTCCTTTGCCCTCTGCAATATCATATTCCAAGTTCTCTGATCCTTTAATTTAGAAGGTGCTAAATCTCATGTTGTTCTGACTGTACTGACCATACTTGAATTATTTCTTTATGGCTACTTGCAATATTTTCTCCTTGACCTGAGAACTGTGGAATTTGCTTATAATATGCCTGGTAATTTTTCTTTTGGGAACACTTTCAGGAGTGATCAGTAGATACTTTCTTTTTCTTTTTTACCCTTTGGTTTTGAAATATCAGGCCATTTTCCCTTCTTGAAAAGATGATGTGTACACTCTTTTTTTGTTCATGCTTTTCAAGTAGTCTAATAATTTTTAAATTGTTTCTTCTAGATATATTTCCAGGTCAGTTGTTTGCCAATGAGATCTTTCATATTGTCTTCTTTCTTTTTTATTCTTTTGATTTTGTTGTGCTATTTCTTGATTTGCCATAAAGCCATTAGCTTCCATTTGCTCAATTTTAATTTTCAAATAATTATTTTCTTGAGGTAGCTTTTGTACCTCCTTTTCCATGTGGCCAGTTCTGCTTGTTAAGGTACTCTTCTCATCTTTGACTTTTGGGATCTCTTTTAACATTTCGTCTAGTCTGTTTTTTTAAGTTGTTATTTTCGTCAATTTTTTTTTTTTTGTATTTCCTTGACAAAGTGGTTGACCTTTTTTTAAAAAAATGGTTTTCTTGCATCACTGATTTCTGGTGTTAATTTTTCCTCTACTTCTCATATTTGATTTTCAAAATCCTTTTTGAGTTCTTCCGTGGCCTGAGACCAATTCATATTTTTCTTGGAGGCTTTGGATGCATGAGTTTTGACTTTCTTGTCTTCTTCTGAGTGTGTGATTTGATCTTCCTTATCACCATAATAACTTTTTGTAATCACAGTTTTATTTTTACCATTTTTTTGCTCATTTTCCCAGCCTATTACTTGACTTTTAACTTTTTGTCAATGTAGGGCTCTGCTTCCCGGGTAGAGGGAACACTATCCCATGCTTCAGGGGTTTTGTGTAGCTCTTTTCAGAGATACTTATAGGGACCTGTAAGTTTTCATTTCTTCCAAGGTGATATGATATAAGGAGAGGTATTTACTATGCTCTTTGCCTTTGCTCTTGTCTGCGGGTGATGACAAGTACTCTTTCCTGACCTGGAAGTGTGAAGAGGTCCCCCCCTCCACTGCTGCTGCAAGTCTCCTATGCTAGTGTTCTTTCTTGCCCTCAGACTGCCACCCAGAACTCTAACCCATTTCTGAGTATGGACAAAGCAACAATCCCACCTCAGTGGTTGCAAAAATTCCCCTGTAATCTCCTTCTTATCAGTTATTCCACCTCCCTACTGTCTTTGGGATAAAAGCTCCAGAAACAAACCTAGAGCAGGCCTTAGGTAACTGAATCAGCACCAGTAGTGGCAGTTTCCAGACTATTCAAAACACAAATGGCATAGACAACTTAGAAGTTCAACAGGAAAGTTCTGCCACACCCGAATAAGGGTTGAGCACAGTCCAGCACATGCCTCACCAGCACAGCCTCAGTCCCGACAAACCATGAACAGCCTAGGAGTAACTGAATCAGCAGCAGTAGCTGCTGTTTCCAGCCCACAGACAGTAATTGTGCTTTTCTCTCAACTTGGCACAACATTCCTTTTCTGCCAACTTTCTAAATTGTCTCGGGCTGAAAAATTGTTTCAATCTTTTTTTTGGTTCTACTGCACTAGAATTTGTTTAGAGTTATTTGAAAAAGTATTTGGAGGGGTTTAGGGGAGAGCTCAGGTGAGTCTTTGTCTTTATTATGCCATCTTGGCTTTCAAACCAGATTCTGACTATGCTTTTATTGGATCTCTAAATGTTCTTGGGATCTCAAGGAAGCCTCAGAACATCCCCAAATTCTCTCCTGATATGGTTAAAATCAAAACTCTCTCAGTAGAGCATTGTTTTGTTTTGCTTTTTATGTTTGGCCAACTATGTAAATGCATTAAACCATTATCTTTTTTTTTTAAATTTAGGGTCATTATTTCCTGCTCCCCAATGAATCTCTATCCTTGTAAATCCCTGAGGACTCTCTCCATTCCCTATAATGGTGCAGAATGCCCAAAATACTTCTGATGACAGTCTAGGGCTTCTATTTTACATGTCTGATTCTCTATGGACAACTTCATCCGCAAGTGAAGAATTGTTAAAATCCACTGTTCCCATTGCCATCAAGACAAAGGGAAGTTCCCACCATCTATTCCTAGATATCCTTTATTCAGGGAGGCCATTAAAGGTATATAACCATTACTGAGTCTCTAAGACAGTGGTTCCCAACCTTCCTAATGCTGCGACCCTTTAATACAGTTCCTCATGTTGCGGTGACCCTCAACCATAAAATTATTTTCATTGCTACTTCATAACTGTAATTTTGCTACTGTTATGAATCGTAATGTAAATATCTGATATGCAGGATGTATTTTCATTGTTACAAATTGAGCATAACCCACAGGTTGAGAACTGCTGCTCTAAGAGATCAAATTTTTTATGACTCCATATAAATTGCCTTGTAACACTCCAATATTTCCTGCTACGAAACCCAAGTAAGGTCCTGACGGCAAACCTATTTATCACTTTGTGTAAGACTTATTTGCTATTAATGCTTATGTTATAACCTGACACCTAGTAGTTCCCAATCCTACAACCACTGTCTCCTCAATTATCTGTTTTCTGTGATAGAACTTTGATCAGCTTCCCCCCCTCCCCCTTTTTATACCCATACAGTTAGTATCTGGTTGTCTTCATCTGGAAGAACTCACCATGGATGTTGACTCATCTGCCTCAAGGGTACAAAGAAATTCCTAAACTGTTCCCTCAAATCTTGCAACAGAACTTAGCTTCAATCACTTTCATGAACTCCTCCCTGGTTTAGTACATTGATGATCTCCTATTAGTGGTACCGTTCTATTCTCCAATTCCATGTGAGGGGTCATAAGCTTTCTAAATTGGTTGCAACCTCCCCCCCCCCCCCAGGTGGAGTACCTCAGTTTCAATCTGTCTGCTGTCATTAACTGTTTCCCTAAAGTACACACAAGATTGTCAACAATTGTCAATTTCCATGGCCAAAAAACTATTGCGTGGTATTTGGGGAGTAGCTGGATAGTGCTGCCAGTGGATTGCATCCTATGGTGAGATCACAAAAATCCAATTTTCCCATCCAAAGATAACATTTCAGAACTTGTTGCACCTTGAACCAGAACATCCCATTGCCCTTGAATACCTGAAGAAAGTCCTGTTATCAGTTCTAAGTATGGGACTTCCAGATCACAGTTAACCCTTTTCTCTTTTTGCACATGTAGTTTAAGCTGCTAAATTGGTTGTATTTATACAAGCTTGCCTATTGGACTACCAAAATGCAACCATTTATACTCACTCTTGACATATCTTGGGAGTTTGTCATTCTACTGGAATGCTATGGTTGCAGAGGAATTTCTTGACTTCTGTAGGTAAAATCATTGGGAACTCACAATACATCAGTGTTCTACCTACCTTATGACTTCCTAGTGATCTGGTTATTGTCCATTGTCTGGCCCACACTAATGGTGCCAACCCTATTTCAAGAAGTCAGAATTGTGCTGATGCAAAACTTGCTGCCTTTGATGGCTCTGTGCATGTGTTTGATCTTTCTGCCTTTGATAATGTTGATTTCTCCCTATCTTATAAGAATGTGGAATAGTAAAGTGGAAATTTTTTTTTTCATGCCAAGCAGGTATCTAAGGCCTCAGGGATTGTGGAAAGCAAACAACCCCTCTCTCTGTTATGTCTGTTATGTCTGTCCATAAGGGGTGAAATGTTGACACACAAAGAATAGTTTATATGATTTGGAGGGTATGAGTCATCCCTGGTGTTACCCCTGTTGCTCTGTGTGTGTGTGCATCTTGTCCTACTTGTGAGGTGTTTCATCAACATTCATTTTGTGTTACTGATTTTATGGTCACCCTCTAACTTATATCCTCCTTTTGTGAACTTGCAAATTGATTTCACATGCGTATCTATGTCTGCCCACTATAGAATCTGCCTCTCTCATTGTCCTTGGTCAGCTCACTCAAGGGTCAAGGCATTTTTCAATTCTAAGGACACAGTGAATTTTGTGACTAAATTTATTCTAAAAAAATATTGTGCCCTGGTTTGACCCTCCTGTTCACAATGACTCAGTCAGAGGGTTTCATTTTAGTAACATGATTTTTCCCCAAATTTATTCTTGTCTTGGGGTATCCTAAATTTTATACCCCTTAGCAACTTCAGAGTCCTGAGTAGGTTGAATATATGAATAAAGGACTAGAGAACTGAGTTAGTAAATTTATGTTCTGAAACACACTTTAAATGGTCTGAAATACTCACTCCCCTTTGCTTTGTTTCATCTGTGAAGCAGATCAAGGGGATAGGAGGAAATTGCATCTTTATAGTTTTGAAAATGTTTTTGGCCATCCTTTTATAAAGCCAAAATCTATCTCCAGAGTATACATATAATTACTTCGAGGAGACACTTCTGTTGCTTCTAACATACAAATATTACAAAATAGACAGAGGGAAATTCATGACTCAAATGCTATAGTACAGACTGGGCCTTTGGGATTTTCGCTACATGATTTTCACTCTGGAGACAGGGTCTACATCAAATATTTTCAGCAGACCAACAAAACTCAACCCGCCAAAAAAGGCCCATTCCAAGTGTAACTGACTACCACAACTTCAGTCAAGGTCAGAGAAAAAGACTCTTGGATATATTATTCTCACCTAAAATCTTACTTATCCTTACTGTTTCACACAAGAACAATATATCCCAAAATTTTCTTGCTTTGCTTTATCTTAATACTATCATCTAATGCTTCTCCTTTCCCAGTTAATCTAGAGAATGAAAAATTGCCAACCACAGGAAAATAAATTCTTTTTACTATGTCATTAGTTTCATGCCTCACAATCATATTTATCATGTATTTTAAATATTGTTATTACCAGCTGATTTTTCCAAATTCCATTCCTCCCAAGAGGACTGGAAAAGACTTAATCCTCTTAATAAACTTTATGTTGATGTAGGGCTTGTTTTGTATCATCTTAGAGTAACTGGGTTCCAAGGATTCTGGGTTTCTAATCCAAATCCACAGTGACCTTGTTCAATGGATACTACTCTCTTTTACTGAAAATGAAATTCTCCCACAACCACCAGATTATACTGACTTTGGGTATACTAAACCTGCACCTTTGAAACAGGCTTTTACAGTCTTTGCTTTAGCCACTTATAGTATTTATTATCCTGGAAGGAAAGTAGAAGACAACAAACAAAGACCAATATCATGGACCTAATTTCATAACAAACAAGCCATTTTCACATTTAACAAGACTATTGATGCCATTAAATTTAGGATAATATCACTTATAGTTGACATCTCCCTTCCAAGTTTCCAATTCTATGTCACAGAGAATCAAGCATGTCATGACACTGTAGATTTACAAAATTTTAAGATACATAGATCAATTATTGCTGTATTGATTATAAAAGGAGACCATTTTATTTATATTAAAATCTGTCTCTTTAATGGGATTAGAGACAAGAAGCCTCAATGCATTTCTTTGGCTGACCGCAATGCTTCTAGCTGGATCAAGTATGATACAAACTTCAGTATAAATTTGTACTATAACAAAAATTGAACCATCGGGAGACTTAACTATCATCCTTCAGAAATTCCTTGGTGACTAACAGCTCCTGGACCATTCTTTGTGACAATGAAGTTCATTCCTCTCTTTCCCAAATAGGTTTGGGATATGTGGGATTGTCTATTTGGCCTGACCATCATCAATCTTAAATCATTCCATAGTACTAGTGGGAAGGAAAACTACCAAAGACCCAAGACTGTGGTGCTCAAATGTTAAAATAGAGAAGAGACCCTAGCTACTTGAGCTATGAGTACAATTCAAAATCCCGTGAAAGATTTTGAGCTGGGGAGGCAGATCCTTTGGTTCCTATTTCCATTGTAGGGGTAACAGTATTAGAGCAGGATGCAAGGAAACTATCATTTGAAATTAAGAAACTTGCCCAGGTCAAAATTGAGTCTGTCTCCTTTCTCAAAATTGAGGCAAATTCTTTAACACAAATGGTAATACAAAACCATACAGTCTTAGGCCTTATTTATTACAGTTTCACAAGGAGGCACATGTGCTATGTGCTATCAATCTTGTTCCTGCATTAATCAATCAAAAAATCATGGAAAAGGGCCAGAGTGAGACCCAGTGAGTAAACTCACCCACCACAGGGGCAATTTGCAGTCCTCTAACCACAGACCAGAGGATCTGTTGGAGTTAGGTAAGAGACAGGTTCAAGACCTATGGCAGAGACAGTTATTCCTAGGGCTATCAACCCATAGCCTGGATGTTTAAAAATCACCTACCTGACTTCTGGGAGCCAATATGGCAGAGTAAACCCTAACTGCTCTCTTACCCCTCCCTGACCCTGAAAACCCAGAGAATATTGCCTCATTGTAAAATCCTGATATAGTGGAACCAGCTGCAGGCTTGGGAGTCTTAAAAGAAGTGTGCGACTGAGTCTGTGCTGAGCCCAAAGTGAAAGGCAGGAGGCATCTCAACAAGCCCCATCTCAGCTGACCAGGGGGAATTCCCAAAGCCCAGGGTGGGGTGGAACCAGCAAGCACTAACACCAGAAGCTCAGGTGTGCCTTAGCAAAATCAGGGAAATCTGTAGACACCAGTGTGGCAGGCTGCCAGTTGCTGAGCCAGCCTGAACTCTAGCCCAGGGGCTCAGAGGCAGAAATATGAAGTGCTCAGACTACCAGACTCTGTGAGCCTCAGGGTACAGCAAGGGAAACACAGGATATCCTGGGCTTGGCCTCAGTCTAGACACCCAGGGGCCACAGCACACAAAGTCAACAACCCTTAGCTCCCATCTTGAGAAGTGTGGGTCAGAACCTTCTGTACCCAAGAAGCAGAAATCTACTTTAAAAGTCAGTAAGTAGGCAGTCACAATGGGCAGACAGAAAGTTGGAAAAAAAAACAAAAGCAAAAATGACAGGATCCTATTATAGCAAGCAAGGAGAAATAAATTGAGAAGGGGACAGCACTGACTCTATACTCACACTTGAGACCACAGAAGGGAATATGAATTGATCCCAAACCCAAAAAGCAATCTTGGAAGAGCTCAAGAAGGATATTAAAAGTCAAATTAAAGAGGTAGAAGATAAAGTGACCAATTCTTTTAAAATTACAGTTTCCAAAATGGAAAAAAATTTCACTGAAGAAAACAAATTCTTAAAAAGTAAAATTTGTGAATTGGGAAGTGAGGTTCAAAATCTAACTGGAGAAAATAAATTCCTAAAAATGAAATCTGAGCATATGTAAAAGGAGCTTCAAAAATTGACTGAGGCATTCCCCAATTGATAAATGGTCAAAGGATATGAACAGGCAATTTTCAGAGGAAGAAATTAAAGATATCTTTAAGCATATGGAAAAATGCTCTAAATCACTATTGATTCGAGAAATGCAAATCAAAACAACTTTGAGGTACCACA
>JAQQSV010012545.1:0-12738 GCA_028646515.1 Pseudochirops corinnae
AGAGGTCAAATAATGTGCTTAATGTAGCATTCACATTAATAGAAGATTCAAAATGCTTGGCACATAATATGTAGTACATAAACGTTTATTCCATTTCCTTCTGCTGTTTCAAGAATTATATACTATTCTTCTTTCTAGTGATAAAATTAATGTCAAATATGTATGTTTTCATAGTATATAATAATACAACATAGGAATAATATCAACAGTGAAATTATAGAGGAAATAGAGCTGCTATGAGTAACAGCAAACTCATGAATTTAATTAAGCAACAGTCTTGAGCCTTTGATTCTAAAGATATGTTTTGATATATGAGGAAATTTTTTCATATGTATTATTCATAAACATCTACTTCCTAAATAGAAAAAAATCCCAGCCTAGTAACTATATTTCTAACAGGTAGAGTATGCCTTACTCCATTCTTCCTGTTATATTTAAGATGAGATGATGAAATGTACAGAAGTGACAAAGACCCTGGAGATATGACTCAGTAGATATTTCTTTAAGTTTTAAATTTGGACGAAAGCAGTCAACTTGTTTTATGAAGGTGAGAGAAAGCAGACTTTGCTTTTCATTTCTACTTCACTTTTCATTTTCTAAGCTGCTTGAGTATGTCCTTACGGTTATGTTGGAAGAAGTAATAAATGTAGTTATATCTTTCTCAACTGCATCTCTGTTCCTTAAGTATGGTAAAAGATTGATAGCATACTACACTTGCAAAGGAATGATATATATTTATGGTCATGAATTTAAGTAGGATTTTCTTGAAGTACTCATTGAAGAACTGGGCAAAAAGACATAGACAAGGCCATGGATGGCATGGAGAATGAAAAAAAAAGAAACAAAATTCAAGGGTTAATACTAAATGCAGAATTATTATTTCTTAGGAACAAGCTATGAAATCAGGAGAAAGCCTAAAAATGGAAGTGCATACAGAAAGAATAAAACAGAGGCAATCATTGAATAAACTTTAAAACTGGAAGAATTATTACATTTAGAAAATTATAAAGTTACATTTATTTTTAATTATTTTTGTTAAGAAAATAGACATGTTTGTATACAGCAGGAAAACATTTTTAAAATTAATGTCCATTGATTTCAATAATATTCAATATTTTAAACATACATTGGTGTTTCATCTGTTGATAGCATCATGTAATTTTTATTATTTTTGTTATGAATATGTCCAATTTTATTTATGGGTTTTTTTATATTGAACTAACCCAGAATTTTTGGTATAAACTCAGTATAGACCACATATCCACTTTTGCCCCCAGTGACTTTTTCTTTTTTTCTTTTCCTTTATCAGAGGGTAGAGGGCAGGGCAATTGGGGTTAAGTGACTTGCCCAAGGTCACATGGCTAGTAAGTGTGTCAAGTGTCTGAGGTCAGGTTTGCACTCAGGTCCTCCTGACTCCAGGGCTGGTGCTCTACTCACTGTGCCACCTAGTCAACCTCCTTCCCACCCCCCACCAGTGGCTTTTTCACACTTGAAATTCTTCTACCTGCTATGCCATAGCATACTGCTATTTTCCTCTCTAAACTTTTATTAGAGGAAGCACTCATAGCAACCATCATATTTTCTTTGAACTCTTACCAGTCCATAATTCTCCCAGTCACATCCACACCTTACCTTTCCCCAATCAAATCATCGTCCTTATTCTCCTACTTTCCAGCTCCCTTTTTAGTGATGTTTTGGCAGTTGGGTTAAATAAGGTTGAAGGTAGCCAATCAACCCTCAAACCCATTAGTGAGTTGGAGGATATCTATCCCAAGCATGTGAAGACTTCCCCTGGCAGAATGGGCAGATGAGAACAATTTGTTCCAACAGCTACAAAGATAGCTGAAGCAGGCCTTGTGGAATGCTTAGAACTTGTTCAGACATCGAGGACACCAAGGTCATCCTCTGCATCTCAGGTCATCATTAGTAGTCTTTATTTTTCTTCTACCACTGGACTTCAATGATTCTGGAAGAAAGAGTGAGGCTGAAAGAGTGATGCTCTGCTTCACTTAAATTCAGTTTATTAGCCAGTCAAGACATCACTATTGTGATGTCATTGTTCCTCTTCTAAAATGACAGATGAACAATAAAAAAAAAATGTGAGTTCTTTGAAGGCAGTCACTGTCTTTCTTTTTTTCTTTTATTCATATTCTCAGTACTTAAAGCACTGCTCAGCATATAGCAAGTGATGTATAAATGCTTTAGCAATTTGTTTATTTGGTCATACTGTTTTTAATGTCATGGTGTTTTTTTAATCTGTTGCTTTTGACTTTTTGTTAATAAATAATTGTTGATTTTTACATCCCAGCTCTTTGAAAATATTCATCTATGAATTCCTTTTTCTGTCATTTCCCTTAGACAACAATGACATATTTATCTCAGAGGAAGTTGTTAGAATGCTTTCCTTCTCTCTCTTTTTTTTTTTTGCAAAGAATTTATGCATTATTTTATTAGAGTTAATTGTTCCTTGAATGTTTGATGGAATTCACTTATGTATCCATGTGTGGTCCTGTTATTTCTTGCTCTGTAAGTTTACATGTGGATGAATTAATTTCATTTTTGATCATTGAATTGTATCAATTATCTATTTGTTGGTCAGCTAATCTGTGTATTTAATAGTTTAGTAAATATTCATTCTTTGAGATTGTTATCCATTTTGACAGTATAAAATGAGCAAAATAGATTCTAATTATCTATTTTTAATTATTGAGAATAATCTTTTATTTTTCAGTAGGGTAATTTGGTTTTCCTCCCCATTATATAAAATTAGCAATCAATTAGTTTGTTCAAAAAAAGTTTCTACATTTCGCATCAACTTTGTATCTTCAATTTTTGGAACTTAAATTTTTGTGTTAGATTGAAGTTGTTGATTTCATGTTTTTTTGGTTTTTTGCACAATCATTGATCAACAAGACATTCTTCTCTTTTCTTAATGAAACTGTTTAAAGAACGCAAAGTTCCTCCTAATAATTGTTTTCTCTTTAACCCAAAAATATTGGTATTTTTCCCCATTTTATTTAATGAAATTATCTAGATTCAAGTATTTCATCTTTGACTAACATGTAGAGGATTATTATTTATCTTCTATTTAGGCTTATCTTTTCTTCAAAAAGCCTTTATCAACTCTGATTCTTATTGAATTTTAATCATGCCTTTCTTTATTTTTTCGAGAATTTGTATGCTCTTTCACGCGGTCATTTTCTGTGAAAGTGCATCTTAGATCTCAGATATATGTACAAAGATTTCTAATCCCATTCAGTAATGTCTAGAGATGCATCATTTTTTAAAATTTTAAAAATTCTGTACATTCTTATGTCAATTTTTAAAATTCTTAACATTTTTTACCTTTTTGTTAGATTTGTCTAGGTATGAAAAGGGCATAGTAACAACCTCAACTGTCTCTTTTTACTACTACCTTTTCTTTGATTATGCTTTCTACCCTTGCTTTAAAATAAAGTGCCAAAATTATAGTAAGTCTTTCTCTACCCCTCATTTTAACCCTGTGTGAATCTTTATGTTTGATGTATGTTTCATATAAGCAACGTATGGTTGGATTCTACTTTCTAAGTCATTCTGTTAATCTCCTTTATTTTAGAACAAGTTTGTCTGTCACATTCATGGTTATGATGATTAATTTTGTTTTTCCTTTGTCATCTATTCATACATTTTCCTCTATTTCTTTATATAGAGGAAGAAGATCAGTAAAGAGAAGGAATCTGATTAAACACTAGTACACTAGTAATCTATAATTGGAACAGTGGTTTTACTCTTGTACCCTTCCTCTCTTCACCAGCTTAGACCATTAGATCTTTAATTTTGCCCCTCTCTTCCGTCCTTTTTCCTTCCTTCCTTCATTCCTGCATTCCTTCCTTCCCTCATTCCTTTTCTTTTTTTTATTCTGTTAAGATACATGATTTTTCACTGTAGAATTGTTCTCAGTTTTTCAGGAAAAATTATTATTTTTGATAACCTTCTTTCCTTGTTTTTAGATCATCATAATTAAAACCTTTAATTTATAGTAGCTGTAGTACTTACTCATATGGTCCTTACTGTGCTTACTTAGTACATGAACTCTTTTCTTTTTCTAACTTAACCTAGCATATTTTATTTTTTTGATATAGATAGTCTGAATTTTGTTTAGGATTTTCTTGGTATTTTTAGTTCAAGATTCCTTTCAAGACTTAAATGATGAAAATTCCTAATTTTATTTTTTTTTTGTCTAATTCTAATTTGACCAAATAGATTGTTTTTATGATTTCTGGAAATTTAAAATCCAAGTAATTTATTTGGTCATAGTTTTCAGCAATTGCCAGACATCTATTATTTATAAGATTTTAAAAATTCTGTAAGTTCTTGTGTACATTAAATTGTCTTGCCCTAACAGGTTTCTTTTTGTGATTTTTCATAGTAGATACTTTCTATTCTTGTCTAATTCCTCATTCTTTTGACTTGATTTTTAATATTTCAACATTTCTTGGTGTATCATGTAATCATTAAGTTCTATTTACTCCATTCAGCTGTTTAAGTTACTTCATAAAGATTGTCCACCTTATGTTGTCTGTTATTTATTTTCTTTCCTATTCAGTTTATTTAATAGCTATAATTCCAGTTTTTAAAGATTTTGTTGAACTCCTTCTAGCTAATCATGTAGTCCTTTTGGCTAAGCCACTTTTATCTCTAAGGCTATATTTGGCTTTATTGTGGAATTACTCTCCTTTTCCCTCTTAGGCATCTTTTAGTTAATATTATTTATTTATTTATTTAGTTACTGTTTTTGGAGTTTTCTTCTATTTGCTCAAATCTCTCTCTTCACTTTCTGAATCTGGATTTTGTTTTAGGGCCAGGCTTCACTCCTCTTTCACTTTTGGGTTGGGATGCGCAGGCCTTGTTCTCCTCCCCTACCCCATTCTTTCTGTTATCTGGATGCTACTACTGCTGAAATTGTGGTGACTGGGACTAGAACTTGTCCACTACCTCAATATCAGTGTTATTCCTCTGCAATCTGGTGGCCCAATACAAGCAATGGTCTCTAATCTTTCTTTGTCTCTTTCTCTTTACTTGTCTAACACTTGGGAATTGGATGTAACATTTACTGTTGTCCTGACAGACCCCAAGGTGATGTTGGAGACAGTACTGATTTCAAGGCTCCTAGAAGGCCTTATAAAGCAAAAGTATTTGTACGTTGCATTGTTGTGACTCTGAAAGGGAAATTGTCTTGAGGTCTGTTTGAAAACCCTCAAGTGTACTTCACTGTCTTGTCTACCTGCACTGTAACCTATGAGAGGCAGATTCTTTCCCTTCTTGCTACTCAAATAGGGCAAGGCTCCAGTTTCAGGATTCAGGTAGGAGAATTCCTGTTGACTTCCCTTTTCCTAGCATTTCTCAAATCTGAGATCCTAAAGGATTCTGGCCATATTCTTGTGCAGTACTGTGTTCAATGGAGAATCTTAGTGCAGTTTCTTTGTTTCTTTCATCTTCTTTATGCTTGTTCTATCTTTTGCCATTTTATATAACTGATGGAAGTTATTTTAAGGAGAATAATGAATTTATACAGTATGATTTAGACAATATCAGTGTGTTACTTGAAGACGTGATTTGTCTCCATTTCTAATCACTATTATATGAAAAAATCATATTTATGCATTTATTGTAGAATTTTAAGAGGATAGTTTTCTTTTTTTTTCTTTTTCTTTTTCTTGCTGATACAAGCCAAGAGAAGGAATTTCCTCAAAATATCTAAGCTACCCATTCAGAGAACCCAGGCTATGTTAAAAACAAACAAACAAACAAACAAACAAACAACAATAACTTTTGATTACTGGGACATAATATTTTCCCCCTAATGGTAATAGCTTTAAGAAACCAGCTTTCCTAACAATAGAAGAAGAAAAAATATTCAGAGCTAAGATGCTTAGGCTTCAAGTCTCAAGTGCCAAGACTCTTTTAAATGGTGAGTTTGAAATAGTAACATTGAAATTTCTTTTGCTAGATAAGCCAGTAAAGCTTCAGCGGTAAAACACAGGCCAAATCTATAAAATACCAGCCAACTGTCAGCCTTGTATGCAGAGAACCACTGTAAGCCACTGAGTGCAATACCAAAGAAATGAAATTCAAGTAAGCAATTATTTACTAAATATTTATTCTATACAAGGTTAGTAAGATCATTACTCTGAAAGAATCTAAAGCCTACTTACCTGATAAAATCCTCTATTTTCAGTCATGTTTCCCTAGGTTGTATTATGTATGTATGCATGAGTCTATATGTATATGCACACACATATATGACACAAAGTATATGCATATGTACTTTGCAACATGGATAGATAGATAGATAGATAAATAGATAGACAGACAGACAGATAGATAGATAGATGGATAGATAGATGGATAGATGAAATGGAGGAGAAGTAAATAAGAGAAATTACTAAGAGTGCTGGGCCATAAACCAAAAATTAGAAATTCATTTCTGGAGATGCAATATACCAATCAACCTTCATTGAAATTTCTAGGAATTCTTCAATATTGAGGGGAAACAAAAATGAACATTTTAGATAATTACTTACCTGAAGAACTATAGAACTTAGATAGAAGGTCTTCTGTCCTGATGAGTGTGTATGTGTGTGTGTGTGTGTGTGTGTGTGTGTGTGTGTGTGTATGTAGATGGGGAGAGGGAGGAAGAAGATATAGATTAATGCATTTTTAAATTTTTCTTTTTAAAATTTCAATTAACTTCATCTATTTTCTCTCTGTTTAGTCTTCTCCCTCCTCAAAGTGGGGCTTGCCTCTCTTCCACCCCACTATCAGCATATAACTGTAAATAACTCTGTACAATCTATTGCCTGAAAAAAGTAAAAGAGAGGTCGCTTCATTTTGTAATCTATTGAATCATCAATTCCTTTGCCTTCATAACCAGTAAAGAGACACTTTGTCATCTCATAGTGTAAACTCTTCACTGGTAAATTATACTAGTTGGAAGTTGGCTTTCTAAAGCTTTCACATAGAAGCTTGTTGCTGCTCTCTTTTATTGGATTCTTCTTCTCTGAATTTTTTACTTAAACTTCTGGGGAGAGATATTCAAACTAGAGGATCCTGCACAATGTTGTGGTTTCAGCATATCTTACAAAAACATTTAGTGATCCATGGACCAGGGCACTGGGCATATCAGTAGATGTTTTCAAGAGCTATGGTGGCTGAAAAATTTGTTATCCTGAAGCCAACCTAGTAATGAGATTTTCAAATGGTAGAAACAGATTCCATAACCAGTCCATGCTCAAAATCTTGTCAGCTCAGTAAAACACACTATGGCTTCATTTCCTTGGGTGCTGAAGATCCAGGGTAACCTCTACTCCTTGATAAGACAGTCATCACAAGACCTTAGTGGAGTTATTAGGTACTTTTTAGTAAGTATGTTTATTCTTTGATATATCTATAATTTCCTCAAAGTCTTTACTCTCTCCAGCAATATATCTTGAAACCTATTTGTGCCATGTCATCTTGTATGACTCTTGGTTATCTTTTCCCATAATTCTAGATGCTGGGGGCCATCCACAGATTCTCTTATCACTGTCGGAGTACCAGTTGAACATGTGTATTTTCCACCAGATTATTTGTGACTCTTATTACATGAAAGAGTCATCTCCTTTCTTTGATCATACATCTCTCAGGTGACATTTATTCCATGTAATTTTTCTTTGTTTTGTTTTAACATACTAATGATGACTAAGGATTTCTCAATTACCATTCTGGAACTCAAATTCTTTTTTTTTTCTTTTTGTAGGCAGTTGGGGTTAAGCGACTTGCCCAAGGTCACATGGAAGTGTTAAGTGTCAGAAGCCCAATTTGAGCTCAAGTCCTCCAGACTTCAGGGCCAGTGCTCTATTCATTGCACCACCTAGCCACCCCTGGAATCCAAATTCTTAATCCTCAATTCATTGAAGAATATGACATATTGATATGTTCAACCTTAGAACTTTCCCCTTTTCTACCCCACCTCACACTACAGCTCTAATGAAGGAGAGGAGAATGGGGTTTTTTGAGATTTAGTTTTTTTCATTATTTAAACTAGAAGTAGAAAGCTGTAGATTCTGGCAAAAATGCTCTGCCCCTTCTCAGAACCTACCCTTCTGGCCCCCTGGTTTTCTACATTTCACCTAGCACCAGAAGAATACTGATTGGCTTTTTCTTTCTGGGAGAAGTTTGGGGTCCTTAAAAGTACCGCACAATTTAGCAGACAATTTACTGGAAAATCTCTTTCTATTCAAATCTGGGATCAGTTAACTGTTCACCTGTAGCCTGATATACATATATATATATATATATATATATATATATATATAAATAGAAATGTATAAAATACACACACATGTATATATGTGGATACTCATGTATGTACACATACATGGATATATTATTTACATCTGCATGAATCCATGTGAATGTGTGTATACACCTGTGTTTGCATTTATATGGTATGTAGATTCAGGTATAGGCATAAATGTAGATCGATACGCACGTATACATACACACATATTGATAGACCAAGTCCAAGACTATCCCATTAGACAATTATCAATTATTACCTGGACTGTAGGCATTTTTAATCCATTTTGTTTTTTCCTCCATCTGCTTAGGTGGATTGAACTTTTGAGTAATTATGGATCTTTACAATGCTCTAAGGCTTTATCTCATCAGCACAATTATCATCCACAAATAAGATCATCCTGAGAATCTCTTTATCTATGAGCAATTCAATTCAGATTCTGCCTAGCACATTCACAAGATAGTAGGAAACATCTTGATGAATAAAAGCCTTCCCATCCTCTGTCTTCTGTGATAGTAAAAATTGGAATGTCATTGAATAAAGGTATCTGTGTGTTCATATCTCAATGAATTTTGCGTAATTTCAAAAGATGAATCAACACAAGTGCCATCTCCCACATGAAACATTCATAGATGACCCAATTCACAAAAAAAAAAGAATTTTTTCTCAGATCTCACAAGATATTTTATTTTGGATTTCTCTAGCGCACTAATCACATAAAATTCTTTACTATCTTCATTACTAAAATGATATATTTTGTGTTATATTTTGTAAGTATTTTTCTTTTCCTTTTTTTTCTTTTTTTGCTTTGTGGAGGGCAATTGGGGTTAAATGACTTGCCCAAAGTCACATGGCTAGTAAGTGTGTCAAGTGTCTGAGGCTGGATTTGAACTCAGGTCCTCCTGACTTCAGAGCCGGTGCTCAACTCATTGTCCCACCTAGCCGCCCCAAGTATTTTTCTAATGGTCCAGTATTCTAGTAGTTAATCAGTCTAGCAAAGACAATTACTTTTCTGAACTTCCTGTAAACATGTGGTTATCACCATCTGATAACCAGAGTTCTGCTTCAGATTTTCCCCATTTGATAACCAGAGTTGTGCTTCAGGTTATCCCCATCTGATAACCAGAGTTGTGCTTGAGATTGATTACCACTTATGAAGCTGAAAAGTCAAGAACAGCAAAAATCACAGAGGGAATATGATGGATCTTTCTATTATCAGTAATAGGAACTGAAGATCTTCAGGTTGGAGATGAAATATCTAGAGTTTGATAGAGGTAGGCATGTCTGGTCTATCTTTCAGTCCATTCCCAGTGCACCATAAACAATAATCTGAATGTCAAGAAGTAGTCAGAGATCCCTGAGTGTGAAATGATACTGAACTAAAAAATGCCATTCATGGTACCTGTCTTCACTGGAAGGCTTTCTCCAGTCCAAACCTTATGCTGTGAGAAAGGGCATAGATTTGGATCAAGAATATTTGAGTTTTTAATCTAAAAATTGTTTGATAAACCCAACAATAAGCATCCATTTAGTGCCTAATCAGCACTGGACACTATGATAGTAACTAGGAATATGAATTTTTACACGGAAACAGTTTCTGTCCTCAGGTCTCTTGTATCCTACCAGGATATGCAATGTAATTGGGGAATAATGGTTGGATAAGGATTTTGCTCTTAGCAGTCAAAAGGACCTTAGGTGGAATTCAGTAGATTATCACACTGACATTCAGAGGAATTCAGATGAAAAATTTTAGCTTCAGGTGAAGGCTCAGAGCCCTTCCAGGCTCAAACATAAATCATTTGAATCAAAATACTACTATGATAACAATGGAAGGCATCTTAGTTATTTATAGGGGCAGTAAAGTGAAAGTATGTTCTAATAAAGGATTTAATAATGATTAAGGAAGGTAAAGCTGGGGAATGGGAATGAAAAGCAGGAAAGTAGGAGATAATTCATATGATTTCCTTCTAAAAAGAGCCTGAAAAAGGTTAATGACCAGTATCTGTGTTTGTTAGCCTAGGTGTATTTTGCATCTGGAGAAATTTGGGCCCAAACCAATTAAACCAGCTTTCACTGGTCAACACAACATTTCTAGGAGTGGTGATATTAATTCATTTTTCCCTGAGCAAGAGATGAAAAGCAGGGCCAGGGACAGGAGGGACGGAGGAAGGGTATGAAGTAGTGGCAAGGCAAATGGCAGAATGTCCATGATGCCCTGGTTTTCTTTTGGATGGTCAGACAGGATGTAATATTGATACCAGGTGTCAGGTCTGGTTAGAAATAGAGGGATGAAGTGAGGATCAGCTTACCTTCCAATTCTAGCAGTTCTTTACAGGACAACCACTAAATTAAGTGGATTGTCTAATGGGACAGGAATTTAATCTTAATCATTATTAGTTGAGAACCATGTTGTATTTCATAAATTCTTTGTCCAGTTGCAGAAGAAGCAGCTAGGGGACAGAAACATGGTAAAAGTATTGAGCTGTGTTTCTCCTAAAATTTCAGAATAACCTAAATATTATTTTGAAGGGTGGCCTGAATCTAAGAAAATCTGTAAGCATGTAGTCATTTAGTAGCTATTCTATTATGTTTTAACTATTCCTTTGTTAGTTTAAGGGGAAGATGTAAAATGTTGTCTTTATTTGTCCTTTTGCAATCATTTATGGGTTTCTATCAATTAATGCAGAATGTATCAAATAAATAACACCAGAAGAACAATATATAGCACAACATCAATATCATAAAAAATTAGCAATTTAGAGGACTTTTGTAAATAAACTGATGAAGAATGAAGTGACCAAAACAGAACTACTTATACAATAACAATAACACTTTAAAAAAGAACTTTGAAAGCTATAAAAACTTTGATCAATACAATGAACTTTTATAATTCTTGGGGATAGATGATGAAACATGCTATCCATAGCAAAGAAATGGTTGATTTAGGGTATAGATATAGATATATAGATATAGATATCACATTCTATATAGATATAGATCTATAGAGACATAGACATATTCCATCTATCTATCTATCTATCTATCTATCTATCTATCTATCTATCTCTCTATCTACCTATCTTCTTGATATAGCCACCAAGAGATTTTTTCTTTTCCTGTGGCAATACGTATTTTTTAGGAAGTGTTTGTTTTTCTTTTTTTCCCCCAATGGTGTGAAGGGTAGAAGGGAAAGAAAATAGATTACTGTTAATTAAAAAAGAGAGAGAGTGAGAGTGAGTGCTACAGAAGTGAAATGTTACAAGCATTTTAGATGAGGTAACTGTATTAATTTTTCTTAACTTTTACTTTGCTGCAAGAAATCTCCTACAAAGTGGTAGTAATTTGTAATGTAAAACAAAATATATCAATAAACTATTTCTAAAACTTTTATGTCATATATCTGTTCACTTTAGAGGTTAAGTCCATTATAATAATAAAGATAATGATGTGGCAGCTAGGTATCACAGTGAATAGAGCATTGGCCCTAGTGTCAGGAGGACCTGAGTTCAAATCTAGCCT
The DNA here is from genome assembly GCA_028646515.1 of Pseudochirops corinnae. Lineage (NCBI taxonomy): Eukaryota > Metazoa > Chordata > Mammalia > Diprotodontia > Pseudocheiridae > Pseudochirops > Pseudochirops corinnae. The sequence goes on from JAQQSV010012545.1 coordinate 11,840, forward strand.
CAGACACTTAACACTTACCAGCCATGTGACCTTGGACAAGTCACTTCACTCCAATTGCCCTGCCTTCCCCTGCTCCAAAAAAACAAACAAACAAAAAAATGATAATGACAATAATTAGCAATTTATGTAATACCTTGCCTCAGAAATATCATATCTTTTAATCTTTACAACAACTCTGGGAGGTAGGTGCTGTTACTATTCTCATTTTACAGATAAGGAAACTGAGGGAGATAGGGGTTAAGTGAATTGCCCAAAATAACGTTGCTAAGACAGGATTTACACCAAAATCTTGATGAAATATATCAGGAAAAGGCAGTGTCTTCTATTAGGTGGTTCTTGAGGATATTCAGATGGGGAAAATCCTCATTAGCCCTGCTGTTTAAACTAAAAAGCTGACTGTGGACACAAAACTAAGTCAATAAATGAACAAAGAGATAAATGAATGAATGAATAAGTAAATAGATAAATAAATAAGAGATGGAGTTCAAGGTTGAAGTTCACATTCTAAAGATTATAGAAGAGAGTTTCCCTCAAACTCTTCCTCATATGATGGAGTATATAACCATCAAAGTGACCATGGAACTTCACAAGACTGGGCCCTTCATAGCTGGTGAATAGGAATAGGCAAATAGTTGCTAATACCATCTGTTGGTTAAATTTATATCTCATCTACTATACCACAGAATAACCATGTAATAAATGCTTGCTGAACTGAATTGAATTAAATCCTACTAGCAAGTGAAAAATGACAGAGAAGTATAAAGCATAATCCTTGTCCTCAATGAACCTAGTATCTGGGATTAAATAAGATGAGTATGCATAAAACTATAGAACTACAAGTACATACACACTTATACATATATATATATATATATATATTCATATCAACCACATGCATC
>JAQQSV010012546.1:0-12738 GCA_028646515.1 Pseudochirops corinnae
TGATTTCTCATAAAGTCATTTGCTTCCATTTGCTCCACTCTAATTCTGAAGGAATTATTCTCTTCAGAAAGCTTTTGAGATTCTTTTTCCATCTGGCAAAGGCGACTTTTGAAGGCATTCTTCTCCTCATTGGCTTTTTGGGCCTCTTTTGCCATTTGAGTTAATCTATTTTTAAGGTGTTATTTTCTTCAGTCAGGTTGTTGACTCTTTTTTCATGATTTTCTTGCATCATTCTTAATTCTCTTCCCAATTTTTCCTCCACTTCTCTTATTTGGTTTTCAAAATTCTTCTTAAGCTGATCTATGGCTTTTAGGAAGTCTTCATGTTTCTTAAAAACTTTTGGTGCGGGAGTTCTGACTGTGTTGTCTTCCTCCTGTTCCATGCTTTGATCCTTCTCGTCCCCAAAGAAGGAATCTAGAGTTTGGCTGCTGTTCTTACTTTGCGTCCTTTGCCTGCTCATGTTGGCCAGTCAATTACTTGATTTTTTAGCTCTGTGGAACTCTGCTTCCAGAGGGGAAAGCTCTGTCCCAAATTGCTAGAGTTTTCGCAGCTGCCAGAGCTATTGGAGGATGCCTTTTTTTTGCAGCCCCCACCAGCTTTGGCTCACTGAAAACGCACCCGAGGACCACCACTCAAGACCACAATCCGGATCCAGGCTGCTCAATGCAAGAGCACTTAGCTTCTGAACTATCGCTTGGCCCCCCTGCAGTCTACAGGCCCCCCTGCAGTCTACAGGCCATGTGGAGGGGGCTTCAGGGCTGCCACTTCTGCCACTTCCTTGCCCTGGAGGTAGTTTGGCCAAACTGCTTTTCTCCCCCAAGTTTAGCTGAGTTCCACTGATCTTTCACTTAGTCCTTGTTTCTTGTGGCTTGATAATTCTGGAAACTGCCACAGCTGCTGCTGATCCACTCCCCTGAAGGCTGAAGCTGCGGCTTGTCCTGGCCGCCCCCGGGGCCAAGCCGAGGTTTCAGGGAATCAGACCCCATGTTTCCTGACTACTTGTCCAACACTTCTCCCATTTCACTAAGAACTTCCCTACTTTGTAATTTTACCAAGGGGTAGACCCTCTCTTGAAGTGACTAGAAGATGACAAAAATCACACCAAAATCACCAATTATTTGAATTGGAAGGGACATCAGTGGTTACCTCAACCAACCCTACTCAATAAGGAATTCCCACTACAGTATATTCACCCCAGAAGTGATCATTCCACTGATACCTAGGACTTAAGCCATGTCAGCTGACTCCAAATTCAGTTCTTTCTGCGACATCACTGAAGGCATCCCATGGAGAATAGCCCACTCCTTGCCAAGATAACTCATTCTATTTTGGACAACTCTAACTGATGTGATGCTTTTTCCTGATGTCAAGTCTAAATTTGACTCTCATTGTTGCTCCTTGTTAGGTAGATCACATCCAATGCCTTTCCCACAAGACAGCTCTTCAAATACTTGAACACACTTGTCAGGCTCCCCCTTGAGTCTTGTCTTTTCAAGGCTAAGCATCTTCAGTTCCTTCAATTAGTCATCAAATGGTATAGACTCAAAGACCTTCACCACCATAGCGGCCCTCTGGTAGATGTTCCCCAGCTTATCAGTGCCCTCTCTAAACTATGTTGTCCCAAACTGAACATAATACTCTAGGTGTGGTGTGACCAGAGTGGAGTACAGAGGGATTGTCTCCTCCTCACTTCTGGAAGCCACTGTCTCCCCTAATGAGGCCCAGGTTCTCATTAGCTTGTTTGGCTGCCATATTACATTGGAAATTCTAATTTGAGTTTTTGATCGCTCAAACCCCCAAATCTTCTTCATGTGGACCACAATCTAACCATTGCTCCCTGCCTAGTAATAATGAAGTTGACTTTTTGAACCCCTACTGAATTTCATCTTATCAGATTCAGTCCAATGCTCTAGCCCAATGGTTCTCAAGCTTCCTAATGCCGCAACCCTTTAATACTCGTATGTGGGCGTATCTGTATGTGGGCAGACCCTCCGAGAGACAGAGGAGCGGTGTCTTGGTTCCTAAGATCATCAAAAATATGTGTTTTCTGATGGTCTTAGGCAACCCCTGTGATCCCTGTGAAAGGGTCGTTCAACCCCCAAAGGGGTTGCAACCCACAGGTTGAGAACCACTGCCCTAGAGTAACCACTTAATTAATCTCTCTAGAACACAATTTCCTCATCTATATAACCTGACTTTTCAAGTCCTCCCAAAAGTGGCTGGGGTAAGCGATCAGGGAGGTTGGAGCAGGATGGGAAAAGGATGCTTAGCCACATTTCCTACCTTACTCCAGCCTGGATATAACAGTAATAGCAGTAGAGTTATGGGCATCAAGTAATAGGACATGGATATAGAGTATTTTGCAAACCTCAAAGCACAACATAGATATCTATTACTAATATTATTATACTGTGGGTTTAATTCCATTCAACAAACAGCTGTGGCTGATGGTACAGTGAATAGAGTACTGGGCCTGAATCCCTAAATTCAAATCTAGTCTCAGCTACTAGCTGTGTGACCCTGGGCAAGTCACTTACCTTTTGTCTGCCTTAGCTTCCTTCACTGTAAATGGTGATAATAACAACACCTTCCTCCCAGGGTTGTGAGGATCAAACGAAATAATAGTTGTTAAAAAAAAAAAAGCTTAGCAGAGTGCCTGGCACATAGTAGGCATCATATGCATGCTTATTCCCTTCCCTCCAAAATGTTCATAGCAGGCTTTGTTCAAGGTCCTGTGCCAGGCACTTGGGGATACAGAGACTGAAAGGAAGCAGGCATTGCCTTCAAGAAGCTTATACTCCAGCCTGCACAAAGTAATTTCAAGGAGAGAGCATCCTCCTAACCTGAGGGGGGGTCAGGGAAAGCCTTGAGTGGAGGTGGCTGTGTGTGATCAACGACTGCAGAAGTCCATTTACTCTGCCATTGGGAATACCCCTCTCTTGCTCCTTTTACTTTCTTCCTCCCATGAAAATGGGATTTTTACTCCCACTCAACCTGTTTGGTGACCCAGGGAGAGAGAGGGGAGTCTTGTGAAGTATGCTTGCCAATTCACCATCTTTTCTGGGGCCTCACACACCTTCGTGGGACATTTCCACTTAGCATTTATGGGAGAGATATATGGGGCCTATGGCCTGCTGTGACCCCAAAACGACTTCCCCAGATCACTCAAGGGCAAGGCTGGCAAAAGCCTCGGACCAGGCAGCTGCCTCTTTGACCTGGCTTTGCTCTTTTCTCTAGCCTGTAAGCTTGTGTTTGTGTCTTATGCCTTTGTGAGACTGTAAACTCCATGAAGGCAAGCCATGGCATCTTACCTAAACATTCTGTCCTGCCCAGTACCCAGAATAGCCTCCTACACCTGATGGTACTAACCATAACTTACATTTATAAGATTTATAAAAGGTTTCCCTACAGGAACCCTGTGAAGCTGAAACCATAAATATTATTATCCACGTTTTTACAGATGAGGAAACTGAGGCTCCAGGCCATCAAATAATTTGCAAAGGCCACATAAGCAGAAAGTGTGGGACTCAGGATTTATGTTCAGGTCCCTACTGGTCTTTTATCATTATGTTAAACAACCTCTTCAATGCTTTGTGAATAAAGGAATGAATGCTTCTTTCTCCCAACCTGAGGGAGGATGGGACAGTGCAATGTGTGCCAGATCTGGAGCGAGATGACCTGGGTTTAACTCCTCAATCTACCAGTCACTGCCTTTGTGACTTTGGGCACATCATCTCTGGGTCTGTTTCTCCATCTGTAAAATGAGGGGTTTTGACTCAATGACCTTGAAGGTTCCACTGAGCTCTGAGTCAATGATACCATGGACCTGAAAAGTATGAGTCTCTCCATATGCCCCACTGCCTTCCTAGAGGACAAAGCTTGTGTCATTTTTCACCTAGCACACTTCCTTACAAATGCAGGGCACTTAACCATTATTTGTAGAATTTAACTGACATCACATCAAGACATTCAAATAAATACTGAGAGACCGAAAGCATCAGAGCAGGATGATCTCCACAGAGCCCTTCTCTGCCCAGCTCATGGGCATAATCCCAGCTGGCTCCACTGCTGCTGGCATTCACACAAGTCTCAAAATTCCACCTCCATTCCCCCCAACCCCTGTAAAGGACAGCTGTCACTCTGCCAAGAGGTTTGACCTACTGGCTAATCAGTAACAAGGTGTGCAGGGACAATGTCACAAGCCAGGGAGAATGAAAATCACACACAAACACACACTTCTATTACACATATTACTCACTATCCTCTCGGGAAGGAATTTCCAATGTTTTGGAAGAAACGAGTGTTTCTCAGCTGAAGATGATCTGCTTCTCCCACCTTCCTAATCCCCAGTCCTCCTCCCCAAGTCCTACCAAGATCAGGCCAAAGAAAGGGTCAGGTAGGCTTCTGTCTCATAGCTGGTTCTTCCCATTTGAGCTATGTCACTTGGAGAGAAAAAAACAATTCAGCTCTCCAGTTGCCCACCCTGGCTTAATGCCTGAGGTGACCACAGCTGTAAGAACTGTCAGTTTTGTACCATTCTGAGAGGCAAGAGGGAAATGATACCGAAGAAGGCCACCAGGGTTTCCCCTCAACTTGCTACCAATTGGAGAGAAGATAGTATCTTCAGATCAGAGGGTCCTTAAATTAAGAGGGAGAAAAAAACCTTCTAATCTCATTCAGGATGCCATTCTCCTGTGCTGTCATATTTCATGGGCTCTCTCTTCTCCTAATCTAGGGAAGGAAATGGAAAACCCCTCCAGCATCTGTGCCAGGAGGAGAATGCATATCTCTGTATGATGACCCACTGAAATATTCTTTAAACATATTCCTAATTTGATCTAACATTGGCATTACTGATTCGTTTCCTGGAATGAGGGCCAGTTTGTGCAGTCAAGAAACCTGGGTTCCGGTGTTGCTTTTTTACTGGTAATAGTTGAGTGACCATGGCCCTACACTCTGTCCACTGTGCCACCTGGCTGCCTCCAAAAGATGCCCACATCCTTCACAATGAAATTCTTGGAGCATGCAATCTGAAAGTCATCCTGTTGCAATAAGCTTGGCCAACGCTGATGTGAAGATCTCATTAGACATCATGGCCTTTGGGGCATGCCCGTGCTCCTGAAAAGAAGCTGCTTGGTCTAAGGACTTGGAGATCTAAAGATTTTTGCTGCCTTTGGAGATCAACTAGGCACTAACCACCAGGATGAGAGAACCCTAGTGGACACTAAAATATTGATGGTGGTCTTCAGAATAAACCATGCTTACAGTCTGTTTGGACTTGTGATTTCATTGGTGTAAGGGAGGAAGCTCCCTGTACCAAAGCAGATTAACAATGATAGTGCAGTTTAGAGTCTTAGGAAGTTGTCTAGGATACTAAGAGATTAAGTGACGTCATATGGGTCATAAACAGTTCCTATTTATTTCACATTATAAATGCAGAAGGCATGTTTTCAGAGGCCTAGAAAATGAACAGTAATGGCATGAATCCTTACCAACTGCCCAGGTGGTCCAGTATGACTATTCTTTTTTTTTTTTAAATAATACTTTTTGCCCCAGTTATATGTTTAAAACATTTTAAAAAAAGTTTTGAGTTCCAAATTCTCTCTCTCCTTCTCTCCCCTTCCTTCCCCGTGAGATGGTAAGCAATCTGATATAGGTTATACACGTACAATTAGGTAAAACATTTCCATATTAGTCATTCTGTGGCAGAAAACTCAAACAAGAAAGGAAAGAAGGAAGGAAGGAAGGAAGGAAGGAAGGAAGAAAAAAGGAAGGAATGAAGAAAAAAGAAGAAAAAGAGAAAGAAAGTGAAAAATAGTATAATTTGGTCTGTTTTCAAATGCCGTCAGTTCTTTCTCTGGAGGAGGATAAGCATTTTTCATCATGAGTCCTTTGGGATTGTCTTGGATCACTGTATTGCTGAGAATAGCTAAGTCATTCACAGTTGTTCATCACACAATATTGCTGTCACTGTGCACAGTGCTCTCTTGGTTCTATTTACTTCACTCTGTGTCAGTCCAGCATGAGGATTCTAAATGTTCTCTTTCCCCGGGGCCTCCCATACCACCCCTTGTCCCTTCCCTCTTTGCAAGGACTTCTGCTATTTTGCTTAGGAAGAGAGGCTATTCTGATGAGTTTTCTCTTTTCCCTTTTTCTACACCTAGTCCACATCACCCCCAATCTCCTCTCTTTTGCTTTAGACTCTAACAAAGAGGTGACCCTTCTCATTATCCAAGCCAATTAACCAATTGATCAATCATTTATTAAGCATTTACCATGTACCAGGTACTATTAGGCCATTATATCAAAAGCAAAACAGTATCTAACTTCAAGTAACCTAAGTTCTGTTAGGCAACCCTTTTCTTTGGGACCTTGATCTTATTCTTTCCCATCTTCTCGAGAGTTAGTCTCCTGCTTCCCCTCAGTCATCTCTTCTTTCTCCTTTTCAATCTCTCAACCTTCCTACAAGCATGCTCTGGGATCCCTGAATCCAAAAAGATCCTTCAAAGTATTATCCTATAGCTTTCTTCCCCTCTAGGGTAAAATTCCTAAAGAAAGCCCCCATTTCCTCACCTCCTCAGCCTTTAGGGATGCCAACTTCCAAGCCCACCAATAGTCCTCTCTTGATCGGTTAAGATACCACCTCCAACATGAGACCTTTCCTCTTCTCCATTATTAATGCCCTCCCTTTCTTAAAATTCTTTTGTATTTATCTACCTGGACATGTTATATGCTCTCAGGAGGAGGTAAGCTCCTTGACATCAGAGATTTTTGTCTTGGTATCTCCAGTGCCTAGCACATTGTTGTTCAGTTCCTTTTCAGTCATATCCGACTCTCCGTAACCCCATTTGGGGTTTTCTTTGCAGGGATACTGGAGTGGTTTGCCATTTCCTTCTCTAGCACACTTTACAGATCAGGAAACTGAAACAAACAGGGTGAAGTGACTTATCCAGGGTCACACACTAGGAAGTACGTGAGGCTAGATTTGAACTCAGGGAAGGTGAGTCTTCCTAAATCTCTCAGTCCTCATCCTTCTTAAACTCTGCACTCTGTTCGACCTGGTTTAACACTCATCCCACTTTTTCCCCAGCCAAAGCCTCTTGGCTTTGCAGACACTCTTGTCTCCCAGTTCTCTTCCTACTTGTCTGACTCTTCCTTCTATGTCTCCTTCAGTGGATTGTTCATCCAGTGTCATTCATATCACATCCTAGATCTTGATGTGATCCAAGGCCCTCTTCTCCTTTCTTTCCTCTTTCTCTTAGAGAAATGAGATTTTGAGGTCTTTGATTTTGTTCTTGAATTCCCAGGGCTTAGCACAGTGCCTGGCCCTCGGGAAATGCTTAATAAATGTCTGTTGACTGGTGATCTTATCAGCTCCCATGGGTTCAATCATCTCTTGGTAGATAGTTCCCAGATCTATATATTCTGACCTAATCTCTCTTCTGAACTCTAGTCTCACATCACCAAGTACATGCTAGAAGATTCACTGGCATTTTCAATTCTTTTTTTAAAAATTGATTTGTTTATTTACTTTTAGTTTACAAGATTCAGCTCCAAAATCCCTTGAGTGTCAATTTTTCTCCTCTCCCCCCAAACCCCCCGCCATGGTGACATACAATCCAGTATAGGATCTGCAAATACTTTCACATTAGACATTAGTCTCGTTGTATAAAAGGGTTGTAACCAATGGTGTGAACAATGGGAAAAAAAAGAAAACCAAACATGGAAAAGAACGCTAGCATGTAGATTGCTTCAATCTCCATTTAAACTCTGTTCTTTCTAGATCTTTCTTCGAACGTAGACATCTCCTATCCTGAGACTTGTAGAGTTGTCTTATAACTGTGCATTGCTGAGAAGAGTACAGTTTTTCAAGGCTGGTCATCACACATACGATATGTCTGTGATTGTGTACAAATTTTTCCTGGTTCTGCTCTTCTCACTTAGCATCAGTTTGTATAAGCCTCTCCAGGTGAATACAAAGACTGTCTCCTCCCATTTCTTATAGCACACCAGTATTCTATTACATTCATATACCACAACTTGTTTAGCCATACCCCAATTGATGGGGAATTTCCAGTTTTTTGCCACCACAAAGAGAGCTGCAATAAATATTTTTGTACATATGGGTCTTCCTCCCACTTCTATGATCTCTTTGGGATACAGCTCCAGAAGTGGTATTGCTGGGTCAAAGGGTATGCAATTATTTATAGCCCTTTGGGTATAGTTCCAGATTGCTCTCCAGAATGGTTGTATCAGTTCACAGCTCCACCAACAATGCATTAGTGTTCCAATTTTTCCACATCCTCTCCAGCATTTGTCATTTTCCTGTTTTGTCATCTTAGCTAATCCAGCTGGTGAGATTTGGTATCTCAAAGTTGTTTTGATTTGCATTTCTCATATCAATAGTGATTTAGAGAATTTTTTCACATGCTTATAGATAATCTTTAATTTCTGCCTCTGAGAGTTGCCTGTTCATATCCTTTGGCCATTTATCAATTGGGGAGTGGCATCTTAATTCAACATGTCCCAAATGGAATCCATTACCTTTCCCTCTCCTCCAAACCATTTTCCTTCCAGTCATCCTCAACTCTTCTCTTCTTCACCTTACATATTCTAGCAGTTGTCATATTTTGTTGATTCTGTCTCCACATCTCTGCTCACATGTGTTCCCTTTTCTTTACTCATCTGGACACCACTCTTGCTTAGGCTCTTCCCAACTCTCCTCCAGACCAGCAGTTCTCAAACTGAGTTCTGAAGACCCAAACAATTTTCATAAAAATACTATGATATTTTAATTTTGAAAATGGTAAATATTTATAATCAGAACCCAGATAAAATCTCTTTTAGGGGGTGTCCTTAATAATTTTAAGGATGTAAAGGGGTTCTGAGATAAAATAATTTCAGAACTGCTGTCCTAGACTATTGCAACAGCTTCTTAAATTGCTCTCCCTGCTCCCTCCAGTCTATCCGTGATACAGTTGCCAAAATCTTCTTCTTAAAGCACATGTTTAGCTCTCTTGCTCTAGAATCCTCAAGTTTTCTCTATTGTCTCCAGGATAAAATACAAATTCTTCTGTAGTCTGGCTCCAGCCTATCTTTCTAGAAGATTCATCTCATATTACTACCCTTCCATCCAAACTGGCCTCCTAATTGTCCATCTCCTATCTCCATTCTTTCCTCCAGATGATCTGCCACGGCTAGAATGTATTCTCTCCTTATTTTTTGCCTTTTAGAAACCCTAGCTTCCTTTAAGGCTCGGTCCAGATACTACCTCCCAAATGAAGCCCTTCCTCTTCCCTTCTGTTGTTCTGCTCTCCCCTTCCTGAAATTATCTTCTATTTCTCTAACTGGACATGTGTTATATTATCTCAGGAGAATGTTAAGCTCCTCGATGTCAGGGATTTTATCTCAGTATCCTCAGTGGCTGGCACATAATACATACTTAATAAACATTTACTGGATTGACTAGAGATCGGATGTGTTCAGCTCCCTTTGGTAAAAGCTGTAGTTTGGAAGAAGCCATCAGGGATCCTAGCCTCAAGACATCTTAAGGTAGAATAACTAGAATTTCTACAGCAGTTACAAGGGAATCGAAATTTACCCAGGGTCAGGGTAGAACTTTTTTAGTTCCTTCACCGGGGTCTCTTGCCACTTCTCCTTGGACCGTTGGAACGGCAGAAGATGAGGAAGAAACCCCCAAGGGGCAATGACTGTGGACTTGGGAGAGATTCTGCATTTTCCTGGTTTGGGGAAAGGATGATGAGAAGGAGCCATAGTGAAGGACTCCTTTGTCCAGGCATCTGGTACCACAGGTGTTGTTCCATTTTGCCCAATAGGTTCTCTAAGTCTGGTGACATCTCTTCCATCAAAGCTGGTCAGAATGCAGGCTCCTTGGGCTTAGTGATCTGTCACTGTACTTGTATCCCTGGTGCTTAGCAGAGCCCGTTAAATAATAGCTGATTAAGCTTCCCTATGACTTTTACACAGGTCTTTGGGCTAGTGTCTGGGGTCTCCAGTCCATTCCCCAGTCACCTATCAAAGTCATCTTCCTAAAGTGCCACTCTGACCAAGTGTTCCCCCTACTCAATAAACTCAAGTGACTCCTTACCTGCAGGATCAAACATAAAATCCTCTGGTTGGCATTCAAAGCCCTTCATAACTTGCCCCCCACCCCTACCCCTGCCTTCTATGCAGATTCTTATACCTCATTCTCCACAACATACTCTTTGATCCAATGACACTGGTCTCTCGGTTGTTCGTTGTACAAAACGTTCATCTCCCAACTCTGGAAATTTTCAAACGCTGTCTTCCATGCCTGGAATGCTTTCCTCTCTCATCTCCATCTCCCGGTTTTCTGACTTCTTTCAGAACCCAGCTAAAACACCACCTTCGGCAAGAAGCCTTTCCTGGTACCCCTAAATGCTCTTCCTCTAAAACAGTCTCCATTTTATCCTGTATATATCTTGTTTGCAAATGGTCTTCTGCATGTTTTCTCTCCCCCTTCACCCACTAGATTGTGAGCTCCTAAGGGCAGATTTTTTTCTCCCTTGCTTTGTATCCTTGAGCCTGGCACACAGTAGGCACTTAATCAATGCCTGTTGACTTGACTTAACAAATACTTATAGGTTGAGTGACTGACTCCACTTACCCCCACAGGACATCTGTGCTCCGGATTCTTAATGTGCCATCAGCAGCCAAGGGCCAGGGGTGGTTGGGATTAGAGGAGAATGTGTTTGGCTAAATACTTGTCACACCCAGGGAATACCTTTTTGGGCACATAGAAATAAGTTCTTTCCCCTGGGGCTGGCATGCTCCTTATCTCCACTTTCCACCCTGCTCAGGCAGCCAGAGTTGTTTGGCAGGTTCCCCAGGCAAAAGATGTCACCCTCTGCTGTATAGCAGTGGGATGGGGCACTAGGCTCTGTCTAGTTAACATTATGATGTGCTGGGTATTCCTGAGTTGGCAACAGGGTCTTTATCCTGGAACCCTCCTCTCCATGTGACTCTGTGCTACTTCTTCTACTATACCCCCATTTTTCAGTACTTGGGTCCTTAGCTTACAGGCACTTGAAACATTTTTAGCTACTCTTGACAGAACAGCTGAGGTCTTTTAAGAAGAACTCCCTCTTATTTCCAAAGCTCATAGCCTCAAGCAACACAGGGCAGTGGTGAGAGCTAGGAATCCTGAGGTCCAATTCCATATCTCAACTCTAACCATTAGTAGTTACATGGTTATGGGCAAAGTTTCCTCTTCTGAAGAGTTGGGATAGCACTATCTGAACTCTCCATATCATCAGGCAGTTCTGAGGAAAATCCCTTGTAAATCTTTTGGCACCATCTTCATTCAATGGGGAAGGCGGAGGACCTGAAGTCAAGAGTCTAGATTTGAATCGAAGCACTGTTGTTTACAAGCCCCATGACCTTGGGGAAGTCTTCTCACCTTCCTAGGTTTCCATTTCCTCATTTTTGAGAGGGTTGAATTAGTTGCCCTTGAAGGTTTCTTTCCATTTGAAATCTCTGATTGCATTTTTTTTTTGTCCCAACCTAAAATTTCATTGGTTATTTTGTGGTTGTCATTCAATCACGTCTGACTCTTTGTGATCCTATTTGGTGTTTTCTTGGCAAAGATACCAGAGTGGTTTCCCATTTCCTTCTCTAGTGGATTAAGGCAAACACAAGTTAAGTGACTGGCTCAGGGTCACACACCTAGTGACTGTCTGAGGCTGGATTTGAATTCAAGTCTATCCTACTTCAGGCCCAGCACTCTATCCACTGAGGCACCAGCTGCCTCATTGGCATAGAGAACCCTCCACCAATGCAGAATGACACCTATGCTTCAACTTCTAGTTTTAAAGCAGGAATTCTTTTTTTTTAATTAACTTTTGTGTTTATTTTTAGTTTACATCATTCATTTCCACAAGATCTGGAGTTATAAATTTTCTTCCCATATTTCCCCTACCCACCACCCCAAAACAGCAGTCCCACTGTATGCCCCCTCCCCCATCCCCCTCTGACTTTCTGGTAGGGCAAGATAGATCTCCCTACCCCAGTGCCTGTATATCTTCCCAGTTGCATGTAAATAATAATAATAATAATAATAATATTTTTTTAAAACATTTGATTTTAAAACTTTAAATTCCATATTCTTTCCCTTCCTCTCTTGTCTCCCATCCTTACTGGGAAGATAAGCAATTCAATATAGGTTGTACATGTGTAGTTATGCAAAACATTTCCATAGTAGATATACTGTGAAAGACTGACTATATTTCCCTCCATCCTATCCCACCCCCCACTTGTTCTATTCTCTACTTTGGCCCTGTCCCTTTACAAAAGTGTGTTTCTAACTACCCTCTCTGCCAACCTGCCCTCCCCTCCATCATCCTCCCTCTCATCCTCTTCCCCCCAACTCTCCTGTAGGGCAAGATATCTAATTCAGAGTGTATGTCATTCCCTCCCTAAGCCAAATTCAATAAGAGTAAGGTTGACCCATTCTCTTTTGCCTTCCTGTTCTTCCCCTCCATTGTAAGTTATCCCTTGCCTCTTTTATAAGCTATAATTAACCCCATTCTGTCTCTCCCCATCTCCTCTCATTATATTCCTCTCTCATCTCTCAATTTTACCTTTCAAATATCGTCCCTTCCTATTCAATTGATCCTGTGTCCTCTGTCTATGTATACATGTACACATATATACACACACTTACATATGTATTCATATGCATATATATATACCCTCCTA
>JAQQSV010012547.1:0-12738 GCA_028646515.1 Pseudochirops corinnae
TCGGTCTTCTGGTATTTAAATGAATGCACTATCTATATTTCTTATGTAGAGAGCCTGTTCCATTTTGTGATTAATAACTATATCAGCATATTTATAGTTACTGTAGGCATTGTGAATACTGCATTGCTGATACATATACACACACTGCTTCCTATGAGTTTGGATATAAATCCAGTCTTTTTCTATTAACTGGTGAATAAAAGTGTTGGTATTTTGAGCCATTAAAAACCTGTGTGCCTGGAAATGGGAGTTAGTGACTACCATCAGAGAAGTATTAGATACAGAAGTTCTGATATTATCTGAACGGAGGCAGTGAACCAACGGGGTAGGGTGGGGAGGGAGGGAAAGAGGAGTCCTAATGTGTCAATGAGCTCTTTTTATTAGGAGGAAATCTGATACAATTGTTAAAAACATTTCATTTTATTTCAGCACAAAATGTTGTCCATACATGTAATCTACGTAATCTGTTTATCATACAACATCATTGTCTATTTAGAACTGTATATAATTAGTCCTACGTGGGGAGATTGATCCAAGGTCTTTTCTGTCAGAGAATTGGTTTTCTCTTAAGTGGAAAAACACTTCAATTAAGCAAGGGAACTAAGCCTTATCAACCAAAAACATGGAAAGGAATACACAATAAAGGCAATTTATTTTCTCCTAACCCAGCAGGATTTATAAGTAATCCATAGGGAGGAGGGAGAAAGGAGGAAGGGAAGAAGAAGCTGGCTCACCTTCTCTCAACTGACTTCTGTGCTTATTCACCTCCACTGTGCACATGTGTTAGGGCATGACAGTGCCAAACAGGGATAAATAGATGTTTCCAAGTCCCCAAAACAAAGGAAAATCTATCAGATTTGATTACTGTTGTTAGAGTGCTTTTTGGTTTATTTATCAATTATGAAAAGTAAGAAGAATGATCATCGTCAGGTCTTCTCTCTGTAAAAATAAACTTCCTTTGACCCTTTATGGAGGTAATATGTTATAATGGGAAACACTGGCTCTAACGTCAGAGCACCTGGATTCAAATCTCACCTCTGATGCTTACTAGCTGTATGACCTTGGACAAGTCATTTAACTTCCCATAGGGTCAGCACCATCATCTGCAAAGGAGGGACAATACTATCCCCTGCTCAAAAAAATGTAGTGTCCCTCTCTATATAATCAGTTAATCAGCAAGTGTTTATTGAGTGCCTACTACATGCTTAGAACAGAGCTAGGTGGTAGGGATCCAAAGACAAAAATATAAACACCTCTGCCCTGAAGGAATTACATCATAAAGCAGAGTGGGGGAAGGGAGCAGAGGAGGACGCCATATACAATGATAGGAATATTCAAAGAAACAGATAGAAAACAACTAAATAAATACAAGGTAATAGGGGTCACTGGGAGAATCAGGAAAGGCCTCTGATGAGATGCAGATTTTCAGATGAGCTTCCAAGGAAACCAGAGATTGTCAGAGGCAAAGGTAAGTTGGACATGCATTAAAACATAGGGAATGGTCTATTGAAAGGCCTGGAGAAAAGAGGTGGAAGTTTTCACATGAGGAAAAGTAAAAAGGTCATTTTCACTGGACCAGAAGAAAAGTATAAAGAAAAAAAATGTAAGATAATGCTATAAAGGTAGGTAGGACTCTCATTGTGAAGGGATTCAAATTTCAAAGACATTTATATATAATCCTGGAGATAATTGGGAGCCACTATAGTTGCTTGAGCAGGGCAGTCCCCACCTTTCTACCTCTTGCTCTGAGAACAGTAATCAAATCAAGATTTCCTGGAAAGGACATGGCAGTCAACTACCCAATAGCTTCATTTAAGATCCCTGTGACCAACCCCCACTCCAAACCAAAACTTCCTTCCCAGTCACCACTACCACCACACGGTGTGGTTTTATCCTATTATATTGTTGCTTTATCCTATCATAATGTATCCTGTTATAATGTAAGTTCTTTGAGGCAGGGACCATCTCTCTTTTGTAATTTTATTCTCCTCAGAGAGGGTAAGTATAGAGACCTCCATGTATGGAAACTCTTTCCACTGAAGCAGTTTGCATGCTCCTCTATCAGTTTTATGAATTAATAAAATAGCATTTATTAAGTTACCTTAGTTTATGTTATATACCCCCCAAAAATGGGGGAGCAACAAAAGATTTTATGAGCACACTCCAGTGTTAAAGTGAACTAAGAACTAAGTTCAGGGCAAAAAGACCTTACACTTAATATATTGAACCTCTCACACTGTTCTGACTGCTCCCCTCAGGGGAAGTAAAGTGAGGCTTGGATATAAAAGGAGAGAGGCTGCTTCATCCATCAAGGCCAGTGCCTCTTCCCAGTTATAGTTTATTCCTGGGGGGAGTGGGGGAACATTTTTAAGGGCTCCTAGAACCTGGAAAAATATTCACTTTCAGTCGTGCCTTTGACCCTCTGCTCTCTAGTGCCTCCCCACCCCCATTATTTATCCACTGCAGAACTCAGAGACTGCCACAGCTCAGCTGGATGCAGTCTTCTCTCTGCTTTGGTCTATCCATTCTCAGCTTTCACCTTATTTTCCTCTCCAAACACTGTTCCTGCTTCTAGGAAAGCCATGCTTATTGCTGGCTGTCAGGAGATTTCTCCAGGAAGGTAAGTGAGTGATGCTTACCGCTCCACTCAAATCCTAATCCATTCAGCCTCTGCCATCAGGGAAATAGAAGGTAGAATTAAGTAGCCAAGAGGTGCTCATAAATTGCCACATGTGTACAGAGAGAATGGAGAAACAGATTGATAAAGCATTCCTCTAAGACATAAATCCTAGAGAAATGACACATTGCCAGGAACAGTAACTAGCCTTTCTGGTTACCAATTACATCTTGTAGAAGGACAGCTTCAGTCCTTGCTCTGGCAAATTGCATTCTGGGTCAGACAACAAGCATTTAGGGAGTACCTATCATGTGCCAAGCACCATGCTAAGCACTAGGGACACAAAGAATGGTTAAAGATAATCCTTGCTCTAAATGAGCTCACATTTTAAGGGGGGGAAGGATGAAGGGGAGGTAAACAATTGTACACACAATGTAAATGGAAGCTAACCTAAAAGGGAAAGCAGTAGCCCTGGGAAGGACCAGGAAAGGCCTTTTGCAAAAGACACGACTGGATCAGAGTCTAGAGGGAAGGCAGGGAAGCAACCAGGCAGAGATGAGGAGGGAGAGCATTCCAGGCTTCCTGTCAGTGAAAATGCATGGAGTCAAGTTCAGAGAATAAAGCAGGCCTTGAATGACTCTTTCTTCCAAATGAAAAGATCCCTCTTCTTTATCCAACCCCAGGAAGTTTGTATGTTTTCTAGCTGCCCAGTAACACACCTCAGTCCTTCCCTTATAAAGCTGCCAGCCATACCCATATTGATCTTGCCACCTTCTGCCCCATTAAAAATTAAGATAAAAGATAAGGCAAGTGAGTCCTAGAAAGATTTGTAGGTAACTTGTTCAAGACCACCAAGTGGTAAGTGAAAGATCCAGGTCAATCCAGCCTTCTTTTCACTCTGCCAGATTGCCTCCTCTTCTTACATATCTAATGTGAAATCCTTTCTGAACAAAGAGCTCTTAGGAGAAAAAAAAAGCAATCCAACAAAGTATGAAATTAAAAGCTTGTAAAGAGGCATAAAGCCTCTAGGAATATCTGTGTTTTAAAGGAGGGTTTTTAGAGCAGAATTTCTCAATCTGGAGTTTATAGACCCCTGAGAAGTCCATCATAGATTTTGGAGTTCACGTCCATGAACATGAAATAAATTATATTATTTCAACATAATTTAATAATGTAATGAATTCTTAAGAATTTATCATTATATTATAAATTATTTATGCTATTGACATATTAATATATTTAATAATATAATATGATATCAACAAACCCACGGGATAATTTGTTTCCTTTGTAATCCTTTGTGACCCCTTTTGGGGTTTTCTTGCCAAAGATACTTCAGTGATTTGCCATTTCCCTCTCCAGTTCATTTTATAGATGAGGAAACTGAGACAAACAGTTAAGTGACTTGCCCAGGGTCACACAGCTATTAAGTGTCTGAGGCCAGATTTGAACTCCAAAAATGAGTCTAGGGCACCACCTAGCTGCCCATGTACTGTATTTTAAGCATTTAAAAATATTTTGAGAAGGGGTCCATAGGCTATGCCACCCACTCAGCTACTCTGACTGCCAAATGACTGGAGTACAAATGACTCACTGTATACAGCCAGCTTATACTATATAACCCATCTATATAGCTGCCCACTCTATCTGTAGGGTACTTCACAAGGGATTCACAATATAGAAAAGGTTAAGAACTCCTATTATAGACACAGTGTCTTACCCAAAAGGTAACACCAAGGGTAGTATTTCAAGCACTTGAGTAATGTGAGAAGACATACTTTAAAGAATTTTTAAAGGCTTTCTCTGATCCTCTAATCATAGCACATAGAAGGGAGCCTACTCTGTCTAGGCAACAGAATTAGTGTGGGGAGAAGAGCTTTGAATTTGACATCCAAACTCTCAGAAACTCACTTATTTGCAGAATGTTAGAGCCAAAGGGGAGTTAGAAACCACTAGCCCTTCCTCCATCATTTTATGGATTAGGGCTCTGACTTACCCAAAGTAACACAGCTGAAGGATGCTAAAGTGTAAATTTGAAGTCAGGCCTTGATATTTCTAAATCCAGTGGTCCTTACACTATACCACATGGTTGGATTCCTCTAGTTTTGGCTCCATGTAACCTTAGACAACTCACTGAAACTCAGTTTCTTAATATCTAAAATGGAAGTTACAATACCTGTGTTACTTTGCTTCATCGCATTGTCATGACAATGGATATGACAGTGCTTAATAAACGTTATTGTTCTCTGGATGTAAGGCATGGTGATGAGAGTGATGGGGATGGGTGATGTACAGGAAAGAGAAACAGACTTGTAGTCAGAAGCCATAGATTCTACCCTGCGATACCAACATGACTGAAGACAAGCTACTTAAGCTCATGACTCCACTTCCTCTTTGACAAAGGTGGTGAAGTTGGTCTAGATCAGCAGTTCTCAACCTGTGGGTTCTGCTCAATTTGTCACAATGAAAATACATCCTGCCTATCAGATATTTACATTACCATTCATAACAGTAGCAAAATTACAGTTATGAAATAACAACGAAAATAATTTTATGGTTGGGGGTCACCACAACATGAAGAACTATATTAAAGGATTGCAGCATTAGGAAGGTTGAGAACCACTGGTCTAGATGGTTTCTGAGGTCCCTTAGAGCTCTAAACTCTATGGCCCTATGTTGATCATTTTTAGGCCAACCTTGGCAGAATGAATGCTGAATCCCACCTGTAGCATGTCCCTAAATAGCAGGCAATCTCCCTGCTATTGGCCATGGAAACTAACATGGACAAGTGAGAGAGAATAATCCTGTCTAATATTCCTTCTTCCCTTAGAATCTACTCCCTACACATAGCAGGTCTCATACACACACACACACACACACACACACACACACATATCCTTTTGGCCTGATAACACCAACAAACCCACAGGAGAAAAGAACCAGATGGTTCCCCCTGAATCATTAAATGAGAAAATTAACAAGAGAATTCCATTTTGTCATTGATGTGACATTATGTATGGATATTAAGGATAACAACCGCATGACTCCTTCATTATGGCAAGAAGTTCTTTTCTTGACCCTAGCATGACAGAATCCACAAATTAGTGTTAAATTTAGACATGGGGGTGGGGCGTGGGAGGACTTCACTATACCTGATAACCTCCCAGCTTAGCTTGTCCATTTCTAAATTATTCCCTTTCCTACAAGTTATCTTGGTAACAACATCAGGAAAATATTGGTCATTTAATAAACTTAGTTGTTTACATTGTCCTTCTCCTTTCTCTGGTGAATGACCAAGCAACTTAATGTTGAGATTTTTATTTAAAAATCTATACAACAAAATTTTCAATGTGCAATCTAAAGACTTTTTTTAATATATGATTTTACAAACAACAAAACTAACCCATCTAGTACCATTTTCTACCTTTCTAAAGGATCCTTCAGTATAACTACAGAAATTCATTTCACCTCAAAAGGAAGGGGAAGAAGCAATCAAATCAAGAAAAATAATTGATAAATGTATAGCATTTTAAGATTTGCAGAGTTTGTCACTCATGCTATATATTTTGAGCCCTGTAGCAATACTGTAAGATAAATTCTAGGGCAGTTCAGCAATACCACTTCTAGGGCTGTATCCCAAAGAGATAATACAAGTGGGAGGAGGACCCATATGTACAAAAATATTTATAGCAGCTCTTTTTGTAATGGCAAAGAATTGGAAATCAAGGGGATGCCCATCAGCTGGGGAATGGCTAAACAAGTTGTGGTACATGAATGTAATGGAATACTCTTGTGCTATAAGAAATGAGGAGCAGACGGACTTCATAATAACCTGGAGAGACTTATGTGAATTGATGCTGTATAAGGACAGCAGAACCAGGAGAACTTTGTACACAATTACAGACACATCATATCTGTGGTGACTGACTTTGATAGACTGGGCTCCTCTCAGCAATATAAGGTTATAAGACAACTCCAAAAGACTCATGATGGAAAGGGATATCCACATCCAGAGAAAGAAGTACAATCTGAATGCAGATTGAAGCAAACTACTTGCTCTCTCTCTCTCTCTCTCTCTCTCTCTTTTGTGTTTCATTTTGTTTTGTTCCTTCTTTCTTGTTTACTCCATTGGTTATAACTTTTCTTTACAACTTGAATAATATTTAATGTGAAGGAATAATGTAGAACCTATATCAGAATACATGCTGCCATGGAGGGGTGGGGAAAGGGAAAGAGAGGGAGGGGGAGAAAATTTGGAACTCAAGGGATTATGAAATTGAATATTGTAAAGTAAAAGTAAATAAATAAATTTTTAAAAAAGAAAAAAAAATTCTAGGGCAATGAAGTAGCTCAGTGGATAGAACACAGGCCTGGAATCAAGAGGACCTGAATTCAAATTTGGCCTCAGACACTGATTAGCTATGGGAATCCTGATCAAGACATTTAATCCTATCTCCCTCTCGCTTTCCTAATTTATAAGATGAGCTAGAGAAGGAAATGGCAGACTAAAGTGAAGGAAATCAGGTCAGAGGAGCACTACAGTTTGTCTCATGTGCTTTTTCTATTTGACAACATTCCTTTATGGAGGTTTCATATCCTTGTTCTATTCCACTTGCTCCATTGCTAAGGTTCTAGATACTTGTGCTCCACTATGAAAAGAGGACATCTATTGTAACTGGGGAAAGTCAAGAGAAGGATTTAAAATAGTCCAAGGGCAGAAACATGGAAGTGGCTACCTTGAGAAAAATTAAGCTCTCTCTCACTAGAGGTTTCCAAGCAAAGATGGTTTGACCATTTAACCCTATTGTAGAGGGTGTTCACCTTTAAGTTGAGTTTAGACTAGAGGACCTCTAAGTTCACTTCTAACTCTCAAGATTCTGTGACTGATCAAAAGAGTCATTCATTTTGCTTGTCTGGTAAGTTGGTTACTTGGTTACTTATTTGGTTGGTTGCTTTGCAATTCGTTTGGTTGGGTTTACCAGAATGAACAGTGATTAGCAGTATCGTTTTCATTATGATCCTGAGGAACAATATCATTTGTGACTTCAAAGGGGATCAAGGGCCTTTTCTAGGTTAGATGAGGAAAGCAATGACCACACTTCTCCCTGGATCATGCCACTTTGGAGTCATTGAAAATTTCCAAACTCCCATAACTAACTCTAAAAACAGCAGTGTAGAAAAGCATGAACAAGAACAGTACCTAACTTTAATATAAAGTTCAAAGTCAAAAAATATACTGCAAAAATGAGGGGGAAAATCCTGAGCATAAAAATCTGTTACTGTGACAGCGAAGATCAAAACACAAACTCAGAAAAAAAAAAATAATGTCAAAACATCTACAAACAAAGCCTCAAAGAAAAATGTGAACTGGAAACAAGCCCAATAAAAATTCTGAAAAAGAGTTTAAAATCTAAAATCAGAATGGTAGAAGAAAAAATGGGGAAAGAAATGAGAGTAAAGAAAAAATATGAAAAGACAATTAAAAAAGTAAAAAGAGTAAAAGAGTAAAAAGGGTAAAAGAGGTACAAACTTCTCAGATGAAAATAAGTCCATAAAAAAAAACAAAATTGGCCAAATAGTAGAGGAGGTATAAAAGCTCCTGAAGAAAGTAATTCTTTAAAAAATTAGAATTTAGCAAATGGAAGCTAATGACTCCATGAGACATCAAGAAATAATAAAATGAAGTCAAAAGAATGAAAAACAGAAAAAATATAAAATAGTCCACTAGAAAAACAATTGACCTGGAATATAGAAGGAGGAGAGATAATTTAAGAATTATTGGGCTACCTGAAAGTCACGATCAGAGAAAGAGCCTTGACACCATATTTCAAGAAATTATTAAAGAAAACTTCCTCAATATCTTAGAATTAGAGAATAAAATAGAAATTGGAAGAATACATTGATCACCTCCTGAAAGAGATCCCAAAATGAAAACTCCCAGGAATATTACAAATTCCAGAGCTTCCAGGTCAAGGAGAAAACATTTCAATTAGTCAGAAAGAAACCATTCAAATACCATGGAGCCATAATCAGAATCACACAAGATTTACCAACTACCACATTAAAGGAGCAGAGTGCTTGGAATATGATATTCCAGAAAGGTAAAGAATCTAGGATTTCAAACAAGAATTACCTACCCAGCAAGGCCTTTCAAAGAGAAAATGGACATTTAATAACATAGATGATTTTCAAGCATTCCTGTTGAAAAGACCAAAGCTGAGTAGAAAATTTTACTTTGAAATACAAGGCTCAAGAGAAGCATCAAAAGGTAAAAAGGAAACAGAATTCATAAATAATTCAACAAGGCTAAACCATTTGCATTCTTACATGGGAAGATGATACATGCAATTTCTAAGAACTGTATTATTATTAAGACAGTTAGAAGGATTCCCATGGATATAATGAAAGTAAATCAGTTATATTGGGATGATCTCCAAAAAATGGATGGGCAAGAAAGAGGGGTGCAATGGAAGAAAGGGGAAGGAAGAGGAAGAATAGGGGAAATTATTTCAACATTGTGAATGCTATACTTTGGTTTCTGTGAATGTTTTGCTTTAATTCACTACTGAATATATAGAGCATTCACTACACTATGTAATCAGAACCTTGAAGCTGTTCACAGCAGCAGTACTCTGGAAAACTGCTTGTGCTTTGCTTTACAACAGTGGAGGGGAGAAATAATGGAGGGGTGGGCAATTTTTGAATCTCACTCTCATCTGAATTGGTTCAGAGAGGGAAGAATACACACACACACACACACACACACACACACACACAGAGTTATGTGTAGAAATCTATCTTATCCAAGAGGGAAGTGGAAGGGCAGTAGGGATAACAAGGGATAGGATAGAACAAAAGGGGAAGAGGAAGAAAGGGAGGGAGGGAGGATAAAGAGAAGTAGTGGTGAGAAACAAAAGAGATTTTTGAGGAGGGACAGCATGAAAAAGAGAGAAAGGATAAACAGGGGGAAAAAAATAAGATGGAGGAAATACACAGTTAGTAAGTATAAATGTGAATGGGATAGATTCATCCATAAAATGAAGCAGAGAGCAGAATAGATTAGAAACCAGAATCTGACAATATGTTTTTTACAAGAAACATATTTGAAACAGAGTGACACACAGAGTTAAAATTAGGGGTTGGATTTTATTATGCTTCAGGCAAAGCAAAAAAAAGATCAATTATCATCTCAGACAAAGAAAAAGAAAAAAAACCTTCTTAAAAGAAAGAAGCAGGTAAACTACATCTTGCTAAGAGGCATCATATACAATGAAGTAATAACAATACCAAACATATCTATACCAAATAGTATAGCATCCAGATCCTTAAAGGAGAAGTTAAATAGAAATTAAATAGGAGTTTTACAAGTAGAAATAGATATTTAAACTATATAAGTAGGAGACCTCAACTTTCCCCTCTCAGAGTTACATAAATCTGACCATAAAATAAGTAAGAAAAGAGTTAAGGAGATAAATATAAATTTAGAGCAATTTGAATATGATGCATCTCTGGAGAAAATAGAATAGGAATAAAAAAACATATACCTTTCATCTGTATGTGGCACTTTCATAAAAATCAACCATTTGTTAGGGCATAAAAACCTCACAAACAATTGCAGAAAAGCAGAAATATCAAATGTACCCTTTTCAGACCATAATGCAATAAATATTACATTTGATTAGGGGCTTTGGCAGCACAGATTAAAAATTAATTGAAAATTAAATGGACTAATCATTAAGGAGTAGATCAAAGAACAAATCATAGAAATAATCAATAATTTGATTAAAGAAAATGAGAACAAGGAGACAATATAACAAAATTTGTGGGATGCAGCCAACACACTACTTAGGTGGAAAATTATGTCTCTAAATACTTAGATCAGTAAAACAGAAAAAGAGCTGATCAATAAATTGGGCTTTAAACTGAAAAATCAAACTAGAAATAGAACAAATTAAAAATCCCAATTAAACACCAAATGGAAATCCTGAAAATCAAAAGAAAGATTAACAAAATCAAAAGTAGAAAACTCTTTGAAATTATAGATAAAACTAAGCACTGGTTTCATGAAAAAAAAACCAATAAGTTAGATGAGCTACTCATTAATTTGATTTTTTTAAAAAGAAATAGAACCAAATTGTCAACATCAAAATTAAAAGGGTGAATGCATTACCAGGATAAAATTAAAGCAATAGGAGTTATTTTGGCCAATTCTATGCCAATAAATCTGACAATCTAAGTGAAATGAATGAATATTTACAAAAATATAAGTTGCCCTGAATAACAGAAGAAATATAATACTTAAATAACCATATCTTAGAAAAGGAAATTGAACAAGCCATCATGGAGCACTCTAAGAGAAAATCAGAGAGATCTATAAGTCAATTCTACCAAACATTTAAAAAAGCCAATGTCGTTACTCTATCAACTATTTGGGGTGAAAATATATAAAGAAGTAGTCCTGGGATGGCTGGGTGATGGAGTGAATTGAGGACCAGCCCTGGAGTCAGGAGGACCTGAGTTCAAATCTGACCTCAGACACTTAACACAAAAAGTAGCTGGGTGACCTTGGGCAAGTCACTTAACCCCAATTGCCCTACCTTCCCCCCTCCAAAAAGCAAAAACAAAAAATTAATTAGTCCTACCAAATTCTTTTTATGACACAAATTTGGTTATGGTACCTAAGTCAGGGACAGCAAAAACAAAGAAAAAAAACTATAGTCAAGTTTCCCTAATAAATATTGATGCAAAATTTTTAAATAAAATACTAGTAAGAAAATTAGAGCAATATGTCACAAATATTAAACACATATATCACAAATGCAGGGCCAGTTCAATATTGGGAAAATTATAAGCAGCGAGGTGGTGTAGTGGATACAGTGGCAGACTAAAGTTAGGAAGACATCTTACTAAGTTTAAATGTGGCTTCAGACACCTACTAGCCATGGGAATCTGGGCAAGTCAGTTAGCCCTGTTTGTCTCAGTTCCTCATCCCTAAAATGAGCTAGAAAAAGAAATGGCAAAACATTCCAAGATCTTTGCCAAAAAACCTTAAATGGGGTCACAAAGTCAGACATAATTGAAAGAACTGAACAACAACAAATAAATATAATTGATCATCTCAATAACAAAAATAAGAATAATTATATGGTTATCTCAATAAATGCAGAAAAATCTTTTGTCAAAATAAAACATCCATTTCTATTTTTTTAAAGCATAGAAATAAATGAAACTTTTTTTACAATGACAGGTGGTGTCTATCTAAAACCAAGGATAAACATTATCTGTAACGGGGATGAGCTAGAAACCTTCCCAATAAAATCATGGGTGAAGCTAAGATGTTTATTGTCACCATCATCATTCAATATTTCATTAAACCTGCTAGCCAGAGCAATAAGACAAGAAAAAACTGAAGGAATAAAAACAGGCCATGAGGAAACAAAATTACCACTCTTTGCAGATAACGCAATGGTATACTTAGCAAGTCCTAGAGAAATCAACTAAAAAAATAGTTGAAACAATAACAATTTTGGTAAAGCTGTAGGATATGAATTAAACACCCATAAATCATTAGCATTTCTGTTGCCAACAAAACCCAGCAGGAAAAACTGTAGCTATTACAAAGCACTTGGGAGTCCATCTGCCTAAACAAACTCAGGTACTAAATGAACACAATTACAAAATGCTTTTCACACAAATAAAGACGGATCTAAACAACTGGAAAAATATTAATTTCTCATGGGTAGATTGAGCCAATATAATTAAAAATTACAACTCTACCTAAATTCATTTACTTATTCAGTGCCATACTAGTCAACCAAACAAAGAATTATTTTATGATCTAGAAAGTATAATAACACAATTCATCTGGAAGAATAAAGGGTCAATGATATTAAAGGAATCAATGAAAAAAAATTTGAAGAAAGTTGGCCTAGATGTACCAGATCTCAAACTGTATTACAAAGCAGTAATTTTCAAAAGAATCTGATACTGACTAAGAAATAAAATGGTGGATTAGTGGAATAGGTTAAGTTCATAACACATAGTTGTAAATGACCATAGTAACCTAGTGTTTGATAAAACCAAAGATTCAAACTCTTGGGTCAAGAAGTAACTATTTGACA
>JAQQSV010012548.1:0-12738 GCA_028646515.1 Pseudochirops corinnae
TTGGACCTAAGTTCAAATCCTGACTAGTTATATGACTATGGGCAAGTCACTTGACCTCTCTCATTTTCAATTTCCTCATCTATTAAAAAAGGGGGTGGGGGAGCAGGGAATAATATCTACCTTACAGGATTGTTGTAAGGATTAAAAGAGATAATATATGCAAAGCACTTTGCAAACCTTAAAGTGATACATAAATGCTAACAAACTCTTATTACCATAGCAAAATGTAGTAAGACTGGAAAATTAGCTTAGGGCCAGGTCATGAAAGACATTAAAAGAAAAGTAGAGTGTATATTTGATCCTGGAGGTAATGAATGACTGGATTTTCTTGACTAAGGGAGTAACATGGTTAGACCTGCACTTTAGAAAATTATTTTGGCAGCTGTATGGATGACTGGAAGATGGACTAGAGTGGAGAGAGACTAGAGACAGCTAAATGTAAGAGGTGACAAGGATCAGAACTACAGTAATGGTGAAAAGGGGACACATACAAGAGATATTATGGAGGTCCAAATGGCAAGATTGGGCAATTGATTGAACCTACAGAGTGAGAGGGAGCAATTGAGTATGAACCTGGGTCAATGGTCAAGAAATATTTATTTTAACATACCTATTATGTACCAGGCACAGTGCTGGGCACTGGAGATACAAATAAGAAAAAGAAATACAATCCCTGCACTCAAGGAGCCTACATTCAAATGTTGCAAGACAGTATACAATAGGAAGATATAAGGAGAGGGCGGTGTTTGTGGAGTTAAAAACCAAGCAGAGCAGCTACTTGGAAATGAAGTGATGGGTGATGGGAAACCAGAGTGGCTAAAGATTTCAGAGTCCTCAACAGAAGTAGAAAAAGTCATTTATTCATTCATTGTCAAGGAACTGCCCTGTGCCAGAGACTGTATTAAACACCAAGGATACAAAAAAACAAAAAACAAAAAAAAGGCAAAAGGCAGTCCCTGCCCTCAAGGAGCTTATTATTTTACTGGGGAGGCAATGTGCAAACTAATATATACAAAGCAAGTTATACAGAATAAATAGGAATAATTAAAAGAGGGAAAACTCTGGATTTGGGGGGGGGGAGAGGATTAGGGAAGACTTCCTGTAGAAGGTGGGATTTTGGCTGGAATTTAGTGGAAGCCAGGGAGAATGGTAGTCAGAACAGAGGAGCGAGAGCATGTTAAGGTTGAGAGACAGTCAGAGAAATGGAGTGTCTTGTTTGCGGAAGAGCCAGGGGGCCAGTGTCACTGGATTAAAAAGTATGCATTGGGAAATAAGATGTAAGACAGAAAAAGCAGTGGGGAGAGGTAGATTAGGCTTTGAATGCCAAATGGAGCATTTTATATTTGCTCCTAGAGGCAATAGGAAGCCACTGGAATTTGAGTAGGGAAATAACATGATAATACCTGCATTTTAGGAAAATTATTTTAGTGGCTGAATAGAAAATGGATTGGAGTGAGGAAGAGGCTTGAGGCAGGTAGACCCACCTTATGCCAATCAAGGCATGAGGTGATGAGGGCCTGCACCAGAATGGTGGCAGTGTCAGAGGACAGAAAGGGTTGTATTCAAGAGATGTCACATAGGTGAAATTAGCAGGCATTGGCAACAACTTGAAAATGAGCGATTAGAGATAATGAAGGATTCAAGATGACTCTTAGGTTGCAAGCCTGAGGGTCTAGGAGTATAGCACTGTACGACAATGGGAAAAGTTGGGGGGAGGAGGGAGATTTAGGTGTTGGGAAGAGGAGATAATGAGTAATCATCTGGTTAGCCATCTATACATATTCATACATACACAGAAATATACATTTATTCAAGAAAAATCTAGAATGTCATAAGCTTATCATTTTAGATTTAAAAACTGTAAATTCCTGATCTCTTTTGGTAATAATTTTTATGCTTCTAATACAGTTTAGCAAAAGGATAACCCAATATCTAATTAGCCTGTTATATTCCAATGGCTTGCCTCCCAGTGTCTTTACAAATATATACTTCAATTAACTTTGGTAAATAAAATAGTCAAATCATTATTCAATTTTCCAATATAGCTACAAAATTAATCTGAAAATACCAAGATAAATCACTGCTTCCACATGTATAATAAGTATCCTCTAAAAATGAAATCTACATTTACCTCTGCATTGAAAAGAACTTGTATTAAATTTAGAACAGATAGATATGCACATTTTATGGGGGAATGGGATCCTTAAATCAAGTCCTTGTAATTATTGATTTTAGCCCTAGTTTAAACCCAGTTCACCCTGGCATTGGCAAAGTTTATCAAATAATTACTCAGCTTTCTGCTTCACATTGTATTTGAAGACATCAGCCTAAGGGATTGTTTCATCTTTGTCTTTGAATCCCCAGAACCCTGCACATCTTAGGTGATTGATTGAGTGCTTTTTAATTATTAGATTGATTCTATGACTCCTTGGGGGGCAGCTGTGTGGGGGGGGGAATCACCTAAATGTGGTGCTTTCTCACTGGGGTTTTTTCCTCTATGATTTATATATCATATATATATATATAATATGTGTATCATACATATATATCAATTATATATATATTTATATATTCCTCTATTTTTATATATCTATGGACAGTGTGGTGGAGTGGGCAGTGTACACCACAGTGAACAGAGAGCTGACTCAAAGACTGGGGGACCTGAGTTCAAGACACACCTCTGACACTTACTAGCTATTACCCTAGGTAACTCGTTTAATTTCTCAGAGCTCTAGACAACTCTCAAAGACTGTAAGTTTCAGAGAAATTACCTTTGGTAGATTTGGTAGAAGGAGGTTCCTAACCCAGGATTTCCCTATACCAATGAAATCAAATGTTCAGTCCCCTATCCCTTGTCCCTTATCTATATCCATGCCAGTGAATCATATGCAAATACCTTTGAGTACACATGCTAGTCAACCTAACAGTTATCTGATCAACTTATGAGTGAATTATGGCATGTAAAATAATTAGTTTAGAAATTTTAAAGTCTAGGACTGTAGTGAATATTATGGATTTGAAGAAATTCAGAACTATTTCTATTACAGAAAGGGCAAAACAGCTCTGAGAAGGACTTCAACATCCACTATAGGGAAAAGAAGGAAAAATGAGCCATAAGCTCAGTTCTCACACTAGTCAAACTATGTACTTTTTAATTAAGGGAGAGAAAAGTGACTTCTATGCAGCCTGGCATTCTTCTCAAATAATTTTACTTCAACCTGGTTTACCCAATTAAGTCTCTCTAGTTCCAGGACAACTCTACAGCTAGGAGGGGCAATCTGAAAGCCTTCTGTCCTAACATTTGGGTGAAGAGACTGGGCACTGTGTCAGAGATCTCAGCCTTGGAATCCCCTTGAATGCTCAGGTAGCCAGGCTATCACCTGCTCAAGTCCTATGGGAGATTAACTTATGTTCTATGGCTCAAGCAGGAGGAAGGTCAAAACTTCAAAGCATGTTCTAAATACCATTATTTCTGAGATTAATTTGATTCCCACTCTGCTAGCAGAGTTCCACAGCTGGAGAATATGAACAATGAAAACCTCTTTGAGTTAACAATGAAAAACAACCATAAATGCACTTTTTTTTTAATCCTGGTCATCGCATCAGAAGCTCTAGAGCAGGGGTTCCAAATCTGGGGCCTGTGAACTTGTGCTGTTTCTTAAGAAAACTTTTTATATCATATGCAATATAATTGATTTCATTTGTAATTTTATGTATTTTTTTCTTTTATTCACTTAAAAATGTGATTCTGAGCAAGGGTCCATAGACTGTTCCAGACTGTCAAAGGGGTCTATGGCACAAAAAAGTTTAAGAACCCTACCTTAAAGCAAAGAAATAGATTCTACCTCTTACCTTTGAGCAAAGATCTACATAGATGAGATTCATTAATTATTGCATATTCCCAGGAAAAGTACTAGATGTCCTAGTCCCATACCAACA
Source organism: Pseudochirops corinnae (assembly GCA_028646515.1). Taxonomy (NCBI): domain Eukaryota; kingdom Metazoa; phylum Chordata; class Mammalia; order Diprotodontia; family Pseudocheiridae; genus Pseudochirops; species Pseudochirops corinnae. Next base: position 3,940 of record JAQQSV010012548.1, read on the forward strand.
AAAACTCATTATGCTTTATTCCATTACTTTAATTATGGACTCATTACTGCTATTATAATTATTGTATAGGATCTGGCACATCGTGCTTAATAAATTCTCATTCATTCATTGCTACACAACCTACATATTTAGTACATTGAAAGGGAATGAAGTATTGAAGCAGAAGAAAAAAATTTTTTAAAGAACGTAGTTAGAAGAATTACTAGAATATATATGGCCAGGAGTGAGCTCATCCACTTCCACTTCCTTTTTCACCCACGATCCTGCTTCTCAGGAATTAGATTCATCTTTAATCAACTCCACTATAACCAAAATGACAGGTACATCCAAAGTTCAAAGGAAGCCAGGTACATAAGAGAATTGCTGTCTGCAACCCAGAGAGCAACCACTGTGACTGAAAGCAACTTGAAAGAAATCTCCAAGAGTGCCTACAAGTAAAACCAAGGCTTCCTCCTCCAAATATTATTTCTAGCTATACCTACTCAGAATTTCCCTGGAATCAAAACACTGAACCTAAGGGAAGCACGTTAAGGCTGGATTTACAGAATAGGCCATTCTGCTTTCCAACTCTTTCAAAGGACTTTTGCTTCAGCTAAGGTCCATAGAATCTGTCAGGCACAACACTTGTCAATCATGCCAAACTGGGATAATAGTCTTGTGGAAGGAGTGAAAATGTGTGCCAGCACTTGCTTCCTTAGCATGCAGGACTTAGAAAAGCAAGATATTTCATCTTTTCACAACAGTTCTGAATTCTCAAGTGCTATCATCTTTTTAGGAGGCAGCCTGTTTTTATTTTGGCATCTGACAAACTAAACATAACTTCCTTGACATGTAAAATTAGTGAAAACTATGCCTTCCTTGCACTTCATTACAATTAAACACATTCATTCAGTGTCCATATCCATGTCACCCAGATCACTATGTCAACCATTCAGTTGCAGAGGCAGTTGTTGAAACCAGAGAAAACAGATCATTGCACTTAATAGTGTAGTGGGAGGGATATGACAGACACCATGCAACCTTGGGAGAGGGTAGTGCTTAGAAGAGGGAAATTACCAACTAGGAGATGAAAGTGGGGAGATAGAGGTCCTTGTATACATGCAAGTTGATTAAAATCAGTACTTCATGAAATTACTTTCTATTTTCTGCATGAAAATTAATTGTAAGTGGGGCACAGGCATAAAAGAGGGGGAGGGCATTCTTACCTGTAAGCCTATTTTAAAGATATTTTCATGTTAACCTTCTTTTTGCATTACAACTCACATATTTTCCACAAGCTTATCATATGCAAAGTCTCAAAAAAAAAAAGCCCTCCCCTCTTTTTTGAATGTATGGAAAAATTCATAGAATTGTCTTTCCAGCTATGATTTTAGCAAATTCAGTTTGATATAGAAATATCTGTAGACTATACAAGCAAACAAACAAATATGGCTAATGCACAGGAGAAGTTGTCAAACATCACAAGTAATAAAGCTATTGGGCAAGTAGGGATTTTAGAATAAATTAAAAACTGTACTGGTAAGAACTCTCTTGAACTTGTCAATATATTCTTCCTGTCATCAGACACATCATTAATATGACATTTCAGAGGGCATGAAGTGCTATTGAAAATGCAGGCTAGGGGTGGCTAGGTGGCACAGTGAATAGAGCACCAGCCCTGGAGTCAGGAGAGACTTGATTGAGTTCAAATCTGACCTTACACACTTAACACTTACTAGCCATGTGACCTTGGGCAAGTCACTTAACCCCAATTGCCCTGCCTTCCCCCCTCCAAAATAAAATGCAAGCTAAGGGACGATTTACTCATTTTGAGATTATTATAATTAATATTATATTAATAGTTTGTATTAATTAATGTTATATTATTGTATTAATAATTCCACAATAATACACTCTTCTGTGATATCTTCTGCATATTTGTTAGCTAATTTGCACATTACCCCACTTTCCAACTCACCCAATTATCCACATTCATCTTCCATCACTTACTTTGGTTGTTTCTATTTAGGTTACTGCTGATTCATGCACAACAAAAGGCATATATCATGCCCATCCCTGACATCTCTGGGAGACCCAGAAGCTGAAATAAAACATTGACAATATTTTCACTCCTCTTTCTATGGGAAAACTGGGGAAAAAAATGCTACCTTCCAAATTATAAGTAGTGTCTGTGTTTGAATGGAACCAAATATGGGGAAGAGACATGGCATCTTAAATAGAAATCAGTGACAGAAGCCCTTTGCTTCTAGTTGAGATCATAAAGTAAAGGAAAAAGTGAAATTATATTAAAATTTCAGGTACAATTTTTACATTCCCTTTCATTTTTAAAGATATTTCATCAAGATATGAGATAGTATTATCACTTTAGGGAAAGAAAGAACACTAATAATCCTTAATCTTTATACTATCTTTTACTTCTTTTTAAAAGTTATTTTAAGTTGATCTAGGAAATGGCTTACTTATCCACTGTTACAAGTAACAATTTATGTGGCATAATATTTCTGGTGTATCTTTTTCATTTTTATTTCTAGTTTTCAACATTCACTTTTATAAGATTTTGAGTTCCGAATTTTTTTCTCTTTCTTTTCCCTTCCCCTCCCCAAGATAGCATGCAATCTGATATGCACTATACATATACAATCATATTAAATATATTTCCAAATTAGTCATGTTGTGAAAAAAAAGAATCAGAACAAAAGGGGAAAACCATGAGAAAGAAAAAAAAAAGCGAAAATAATATGCTTTGATCTGCATTCAAATTCCATAGTTCTTTCTCTGGATGTGGATAGCATTTTCCACCATGAGTCTTCTGGAATTATCTTAAATCACTGTATTGTTGAGAAGAGCTAAGTCTATCATAGCTGATCCTCACACAATGTTGCTATTACTGTGTACAATGTTCCCCTGGTTCTGCTCACTTCACTCAGCATCAGTTTATGTAAGTCTCTCCAGGTTTTTCTGAAATCTGCCTGCTCATCATTTCTTATAGAACAATAGTATTCATTGCATTCATATACCACAATTTGTTCAGCTATTCCCCAATTGATGGACATCCCCTCAATTTCTAATTCTTTGCCACCACAAAAAAAACCTGCTATGAATATTTTTGTACATGTGGGTTCTTTCCCCTTTTTTTATGATCTCTTTGGGATACAGACCTAGTAGTGCTATTGCTGGATCAAAGGGTATGCACAGTTCTATAGCCCTTTGGGTATAGTTCCAAATTGTGGCATAAGATTAAAATATTAATTTCACTTATTTTATCCCTAATGTAATTCTTGGAATAAGGAAGAGTTAGATATGGCTTAAATTTGTACTTGATTACAGGGCAATTTTAAATATTCGAAAGTATGTCCCACTGCTAAATCATTAGTGGTGACCATTCTTTTTTTAAAATAATATTTCATTTTTTCCAATTACATGTAAAGAAATTTTTAACATTAATTTTTTAAAAATTTTGAGTACCAAATTTTTCTCCCTCCCTCACTTTCTTTCCTTCCCCCTCACTAAGACAGTAAGGAATATGATTATATATAGGTTATGTATGTATGTACATATAGGTTATATATATGCAATCATATAAAATATATTTCCGTATCAGTCATCTTGTGAAAGAAAAAACAGAACAAAAGGGGGAAAAAAAAGTGATGGTCATTCTTAAGACAACATTCAGCATAAACATTCCCCACCCTCAACACACACACACACACACACACACACACACACACACACACACACACACAAGATCATACAGAAACCAACAGCTACAAAGCTATAAAAGTCTCTACCACCAATACTTACTTATAGGAAGCTATTTCCCAGAAAGCAAATAAATATATTCTCAGGGTTGTAGGGATGATAGGCAAAAGAATGGAGTAGGAAAAAACATTTTTAAAAATTGATTAACTTGAGGAACAAAAAAAATATATATCCTAGAATACTGAAGAGAGACAGAAGGGCCATACTTTGCTGTCTCTGCAAAAGGGGTAAAGGGAGCATAGAAGGGAAAAAAAAAAAGAGTATCACAACTGAGAAATCCAGGGACTCAAACAGGGAGCATTATTAAATCCCAGTTATACCTCAAATATCCCTTTTTTATGTGCATAGGTAGGTGGGATACATAATGGGTCAATGTCAACATGATATCTTTTAGCCCTGTTTTTCTTTTTTTCTCTTTTTTTTAGGGAGAACAGCAACTTTTTTCTGTCAATGAAAGTTAGCAGCTCCATTTAATTTATTTTGGTTTTAATCCTGATTGATCAGTAAGTAAGATTTGCAAGGACCACAAATAAAATTAAGGGAGTAGAAAGTAATTGAAGTGAGCACTCATCCTAAATAAGAGAGTATGCAGAGCCTTTTGTATAGTGCTATAGACTTGAGCTTATATTCTTATTCTTATAGTAGACTGTGGTCATGGAATGGAAGGTGCTAAAGTTAGTTCAAAAGACTCACACTGCTGGTGGAGCTGTGAATTGGTCAAACCATTCTGGCAAGAGATTTGTGATTATGATTTTTTAACAATTACATGAATAAAATGGCCATACCTTTCTACCCAAGGACACCATTGCTATGCGTAAACTCTAAGGAGAAAAAGAAGAAAAATTCTCATATAAACTGTTTCTAGCAGCATTTTTTGTTTGTTTTTTGTTTTTGTTTTGTTTTTGTAGCAACAAAAAATTGGAGAGGAAAAAAATGGACGTCCATCTATTAGAGAAAGGCTAAATAAATTGTGGTATAGGAGTGCAACAGAATATCCTTTCACTCTAAGAAACAATGAATGTAAAGAAGTTAGAAAAGGCTTACATGAACTGAGGCTATGTGAAATAAGCATAATCAGGAATACAATATAAAAGCCCATAACAATGGAAATGGAGAGAACAAAAAAAAAAAAAGAAATTAAATGCTATGTAATTATAATAACCAACCTTGGCTCTAATGAAGAGATTAGAAAATAAACTTCCTTGCCTTCTTTTCAGAAATAGGGGAATATGGGTGACACTGAATATACTTTTAAACAATCAGTATTTGGGTTGCTATTTTCTGGCCTGCTTTTTTTTTTTCTTTTGTCCTTTCTTTTTCAAGAAATGACTTTATATGTAGAGGAAAGCGAAAAGCATACATTTGGAAATAAAAAAATATAAAAAACAGACATTTTCAATATTTTTAAGCCAGACATTAATAGATCCAAGCAATGAGGCAGAAAGAATATAATTTAAGTCTAAGAGGATCAGAGGGTGGGTAGGTGGCACACTGAATAGAGCACCACCCCTGGAGTCAGGAGGACCTAAGTTCAAATTCAACCTCAGATACTTAACACTTACTAGGCATGTGACCTTGGGCAAGTCACTTAATCCCAATTGCCCTTTCCCCCCTCCAAAAGGCAAGAAAAAAGAAAAGAAAAAGAGAATCAGATACAGAGGTGCAGTCTGGGGAAGTAAATGGGGGGAAAGGGGGAGGTTCTTGTACAAAGTAGTCTAAGAAAAAGACACAGAGTAAGAGATGGGGGTTTAGATATGGCCTATTGTCTCATAAAGAGATTCAAGTCCCTGGCTACCTGAGACCTCCTCCAAACTCAGCTAGAGGCAACACTATTGTGTACTTAGATTTAGGAGCCCTCTGAATCTGGAGCAACCTCTTCTCTAAAAATGTACTGGCCAATTCCATGTGCACATCACATGCAGAGACTAAAAATAACAATCTGTTCCTCTCAAAGCCCTGACATTCTAAGAAAGGCCTAAGCAAAAAAATTAAAAAAAAAAAAAAGACTCATTAACATAACAGATCTAGTTTAGAAGGCAAATCTTTTACACGTAGGTCAAATGGGAAGCCTAAGTCCTCCCAAATATGTTTCCAAAACGGTTTGTCTACTGTGAAACACAAAAATGTTAAACACTATTAATACTAACACAAAAATTCAAAATGTGATGTCCCCTTTCTTTATAAGCCACTGCCCCTTTCAAATAGTATAAAAGAACAACAATGACATACTCAACATACTCCTTTCAAAAGGGGTTTATAGAAGTGAAGTACCATGTGCAGTCACCATCTCCATGGTAACTATGTTCTTTATTAAATGGGAATGGGAATGGTATAATTAACTTACATGACCTCCTATAGCCCATAATACTCAACACTCCACAATGAATATGTCAGATTAGCGTGAGGAAAATGTTTTGAAAACCTTAAAGCAACTTAGGTGAGTTTCAATTATTTGTATCATCATCATCATCATTTCAATCTTATTCAGTCAGTCAACAAGCAATTATTAAGCCCTTACTATGAGCCAGGCACTGTGCTAAGTGCTGGGAGTGCAAGGAAAGGCAAAAATTCTCCCTGTCCTCAAGGAGCTTATATTTTAATCAGAGGGATGTCTTATAAATAATTAGATACACACATGATTTATACAGTGTAAACAAAGGGTAATGTCAGAGGAGAAAACACTAACAGCTGAGGGAGGGTAGAAGACTCAGTAAAGGTGTCCTGCAGAAAATAAGATTTAAGCAGTCTTGAAGGAAGTCAGGGACACTAAGAACCAGAAGAGAGGTGAATGAATTCCAGGCATAGGAGAAAGCCAGTTGGAAAAACATGGAGAGATGAAATGGGATATTCTTTTCGAGCAACAATAAGCAGGTCAACGTAACTGGACTATTGTGCGTATGGAGAGGAACAAAGTGTAATAGACCGAATTAGTAGAAGAGAACCACATTATAATAGTTTTAAATGCTAAACAAAGGACTTTTTATTTGATCCTTTAGGTGATAGGAAGCCAGTGGAGATTCTTAGATGGGAGATGAAAATGGCCTACTCTGACCTACATTTTAGTAAAATTGCTTTTGCTGTGTTTAATGGAGGGTGAATTAGAGTGAGAGAGACATGAGGCAGACAGAGCAATTAATAGTCCATCTGAGAAGTGATGAGTGTGAATTAGGGTAGTGACTATTTAAATTGAGAAAAGGGGACACAGACAATAGGAGAAGTGGAAAGATAGAAAGAAGATTGGACAATAGAATAGATATATGGGGCAAGTTACAATGAAGAGTGGGAGATGCACCTAACTTTCCAGACTGGGTGACTGAGAGTATCGTAGTGCCCTTGACTTCCTTATGAAATGGAGGTGACCCTGCGTTCTTGAAAGCTATGCCAGGAGGATCATACTGAAAATTGAATCTTTGCCTTTTGTCAGACGATTATCCTTAGCTAAATTCAAGAAGATTTATCACCAGGCTGCCATCAGAGTGATGGATTTTTCAGCCATAGCAACTCATAAGGATCATCTCTTAAAGGACAAGGAGGATCATGATTTGGTCTGATGAAGGGAGTACCCACCACGTTGATCATGTTGAAATCAGACCCATTAGGGAAGGGCATCAGTGTAGGCAGGAATGAAGGATGTCGAAAAATGTTAAGTTTTGTTTGTCACATATTAGTCTTTGTAGCACAATATTTCTATTTTGAGAAGAATGGACTGGTAAACTGTCTCCTTTTTATCATCAAAGTTGAATTAGTATAGTCCCTAAAATTGTCAAAATGTCTCAAATCTTCTAATGGATTTTTAATCTTATCCATTCAGAAGTTCACTTCAGTAATTCAGAATACAACCCATCCATACCTGCTCATTCTATGCAACTCTTGTCTGTGTCCTTCCATGAACTCTCCACAGTGGGTCTACTCAATCTCCTGGAAGTCTACCTTGATTTCTCCTAATCTTATAAGGGTACCAGCATTCTGCCTATTCACCCATCTGTTCCTCTCAAAAAAAAAAATCATTTTCAGATGTCAGAATCAGATGTCAGACCAAAAAAAAAAATCTTCAAAGAAGATAGCACATTTCAGAAATATTAAGGACAAAAATATAATATATACTTTTATTATATGAAAGAGAGAATAAAGGGATTCTTAGAATTATTGCCATTTTTTACTTTTATGTCACATCTCACACTGCCTTTTATCATCAGTATTTCTGCTTGTGACTTTCTTCCCAATCAAAATGTCAGCTCCCTGAAGATAGTTCAATTTACACTTAACAGACATGTATTAAGTTCACGCTAGGTACAATGCGAAATGTCAATTGAAAATTGACCTTAGAATGCAAAAGCTCCAGATGCAAGTTCTGCCTCCAACACAAATTATCAAAATAACCACACCTTTCACTTAACCTCTTAGAATCACAGGCAACTACTAATGTCTGTAGGTTACAGGCAGGTTGCCAATCTGTGTTGGGAGAGAAAGCTTCCAGATCCAGACTACTTTGAAATATTCCAAAGGTTCAGTGATCTCAATAGTGTTCATTCTTCCTTTAAAGATATAGATCACACATAAATAATTGCATACCCTTTGACCCAGCAATACCACTGTTGGGACTATATCCCAAAGAGATCACAGAAGTGGGAAAAGGTCCCATATGTACAAAAATATTTATTGCAGCTCCCTTTGTGGTTGCAAAAAACTGGAAATAGAGGGGATGCCCATCAATTAGGAAATGGCTAAACAAGCTATGGTACATGAATGTAATGGAACACTATTGTGCTATAAGAAATGGGAAGGAGATGGACTTCATAATTACCTTCAGAGGCTTATACAAACTGATGCTAAGTGAGAAGAGCGGAACCAGGAAAAACTTGTCCACAATTACAGACACATTATACATATGATTACCAACCTTGATAAACTGGACTATCCTCAACAACGCACAGCTAAAGACAACTCTACAAGCCTCAGGATGGAAGGAGATATCTAAACTCAGAGAAATATATAGAAAGACTATAGTTTAAATGGAGACTGAAGCAAAACACGCTATCG
>JAQQSV010012549.1:0-12738 GCA_028646515.1 Pseudochirops corinnae
AAAAAAAAAAAAGAATGATAGTCCCTGCCCTCAAGGAATTTACAGTCTAATGGAGGAAGACATTACACAAAAGGAAGCTGAAAAAGTATAGGGGAAGTACCGAAAACCAAAAGCAATTCAGCTAGTGGGACATACACAGAGTAAATCAGTCAAGAAGCATTCATAAAGTATCTTCTATGTTCCTGGCACCATGCTAATCATTTTGGGGGGCAAAAGTAATGCAATCCCTATTCAAGAAAATAAATACAGTGTGGCTACATAAAAGACAATCCGAGCGCTAACAGTGAAGGGGATCAGAAATGACTTCACATTAAAGGTAATGTTTGAGCTGTGTCTTGAGGGGTGAAAGGAATTCTGAGACCTGAAGTGAGGAGCAAGTAAGTTCCAGGTTATAGGGAACAGAGAAGACCATTTAGGATAGAATTCACTTGGGAGGAGGGCAAAGAAGCTGCTCAGAGGGGAAGGCCCTCCTAGCTAGAGAAGAAGTAGTGCCACAAAGAGCTTCTGCAGAAGGAGGAATTTAAGCTGAGTTTTAAGAAAAACTAAGGAAATTAAATGGCAGAAGGGAGAGCATTTTGGCATGAGAGATTTTATATGCCGCAGGACTTTGTATTTCATCTTTTAGGTTATAGGGAGCCCCTGGAGTTTATTAAATAGAGTGACATAGTCAGACCTACACTTTAGGAAAATAATAGCTAAGTGGAGCATGAATTAAGGTGAGGAGAGACTTGAGACAAGGAAACCAGTTAGAAGACTAATGAAATAATCCAGGGGAGAGGTAATTAGGTACTGAAGTAAGGTGGTAACTGTGTGAGTAGAGAGGAGGGAGCCCACCTAAAAGATGTTGTCAAGAAAAAAATTTCAAGATTTGACAATAAATTGGAGAATTCTTTCATTAATAAAATAGGATTAAACACTTTGAAGAGGTCAGTGATTTCTTCCATTGAAGAAAAATGAATCATGGGGCAGCTCGATGGTGAAGTGGATAGAATACCAGCCCTGGAGTCAGGAGAACCTGAGTTTAAATTCGGCCTTGACGCTTACTAGCTGTGAGACCCTGGGCAAGTCACTTAACCCTATTTGCCTGTCCCCTCACCCCACCAAAAGAGAGAAGGAGAGAGATGAAGCACAGAGAGGTTGGTTCTACTTTTGAGCTCTCAAAAATAATAGACATTTTAAAAACAATTCCAGCAATATTTAGCCAAGTTTCTTAACCTCAAAGGATGATAGTGGCAGCATTTGTAAAGCACTTTATATTATTTGATCTTCACAGCCATGTGAGGCAAGTATTATCATCACCATTTTGTAGATTAAAAAATTACAGAAAAAGATAAGTGACTTGCCCAGCTTCACAGAGTTAGTTAGTGACTAAGACAGAATTTAAACTCGGGTCTTACTGACGTGTTTTCAAAGGGCAGCATTAGTAATTTCAAGAAACTTGAGTGTTCTAGTCCTAATGCTTTCATTAATTTGTTTATGGTAGGTACCTAACTTCGTAAGTTTTGATCTTTTTCCTCATTTGTAAAATGAAGGGGTTGGAATTGTTGCTCTCCAAGGACGCACTGAGTTCTGATATTCTTGATTCTAAAGTAATTCACTCTTTGGATTGAGGAGGCAGGGGAGAGGGGCAGACAGGGAAAAGAGTTTTGTTTTTACATGTATAGGCTCCTGGAATACTGTTTTCAGCTGAATATGCAGTTAATGAGCATTAAGATAAGTGATACTCGTTGGAAATATTTTTTTCTCTTTCATATTTTGGTTCCATGAGCTTAGATTATAGTAAGAAATATAGACATAATGATCATAGGACCCAGATTTTCCCAGTTGCAAGAATTATCTCAATTCAGTAAACATAATAATCACCTCTCTTTTTCAAAGTACTAGGTTACAACAATAGAAAGAAAACAAGTGGTCCCACGATTTTGTACAGTATCTTATCCCCTATATCCTGATTTAAGGCTTAAAAATTAGATTAAGAATCAAGTGATTTTTCATAACTTCCTAATCACTTGCTTTGGTTCCTAGGAACAAAGTTTCTCACGCATGAAGAGTGAGTTGCTACTTTTAGCTACTTAGAATTTTCCTGAGTATTTCATAAGGGAATTCCTATAATACAGATTTATGTAGTGCTTCATGGGAACAAAATAAGTATCTTCTCATTTAATATTACGAACAACCTTTGAGAACGATATTGGAAGTACTAACCACCTCCATTTTGCACGAGACAGTAAGTTTAGAGAAGAGTGACTTGTTTAGAGTCAGACAACTAGTAAGTGACACAGCCAGGATTTCACAGAAGGATTTCCTTCTGACTTAAAATGCTGTGTTTTCACCTATTTTAGCTGAAAGCAATCTTTGTTGTGGTCAGATTATGCTCAGGAAGGAAATTTTGCTGTTTGGCTTAAAAGCAACTGTTTGTGAGCATTTGTGAGAATTGACTGGTAGTTACCAATCAAATGTATTTGAGGTGGCTTGTAAATAATTTTGCTTATAGGTATCTCTGGGCATTAGGCCGAAACTTATTTTTTCTAATACTTGTTTTTTCCAGTTTTCCTTTTAAAAAAATCAGCATAGCAAAAACTCACGGGTTTTTTCCTGTGGGAACACTGTGGCAGCCTTTTTTCTGCACTAGAATCTTAACAATTTGCCTGAAACTCATAGAGGATAAGTGATTTGCCATTTTTATTTAACAAGATAAGTGTCAGAGCCTGGATTGAATCCACTACTTCCATATACTTCTTTTTCCAGTATACCATATTGCTTCTCAGTATCTTTGTAGAATGAGTATAAAAATACCCAATGTTAATAAAGTTTACCCAGCATTAGATTTTTAGGCAAAACATGGACCAGTTATCAAAAAGGGGGAAAAAACCCATGCCTTTAGTATTTGTCTAGTTAGTTTATAGTAGTCCCATTCTCATTCACACTGATACAAAGAAATAGTGGACATTCACGTACTTGAGTGTTTTATTGCCTTATCAGTAAAGGAGGGTGATTCTTTTGCTAATCCTACCCCAAGATGGGAGCTAGGGTCTGAAATTTTTAGTAAAGCCTAAACTTTAATTCTTTGTTTTACATCATTTGAAAACACTTAGCACCTTTGGATGGGCAAGAAAAGTCAGAGGACAAAGTAGTTGACTTAGAAAGAGGTAGAAATAGCTAAGCTTTGCTTTTCTTTCTTCTCCTTCCTACCCCTAGGTTTTCCTGTCTCTGTTATCATTTTCTTCATCATATTCTGTGTTTATTCAAGAAAAATATACACATTGTAGACCTGAGTTTATCTTGTGAACTTGAGCTGTTGTTGATATTCTTACATTTTAGACAGTTTCTCATGTTTGTTTGAAAGTTAAGTGCATGGCCATGCTTCCACAGATACTTAGAGGAAAATGCCTTTATATAATTTTATTTTTGTAGTTTTGACTTAACTACAGTGTAAGTAAATACGAAGCATAATTCAGAAATGCGCTATTATGTTTTTATTGTCAGAAAAATGATTTTGATAAAAAAAGATTAATTAGAAAGTTAAACTAAGATTAAGAGAGTAGAGAAAATGAGACTTAATCCTAAATAAAATAAATTTATAAACTCTTCCTTTTGATTATTGGAAAAATGGGTTTAATTTTACAAATAGGGAGGAAAACATTTCTGGTAGAGGACTGTTTTGAATCCCACAGTTTACTCCATTTGATTCTGTCTAATAATTGGATTTTTTTTTTTATGTTTGTGTTTAACTAGTTGAAGAAAACTACAGAGGAACTGAATGAGGCCTTAGCAGCAAAGGAAGAGATTGCACAGAGGTGCCATGAATTAGACATGCAGGTAAGGAGTCTACTGGCTGTACCATCAACTCTTGTGAGAAGATTGTGGCAACACTTTAAATTAACCCTAATGAACATTGGGTAGAAGTTGTAAAAAGTTTGCCTTAGGTTCAGTGTTAGGAAAAACTTCTTAACAAGTAAAACTATCCAGAAATAGACAATGCTGCCTCAGGGGATCATGAATTCTCCTTCTCTAGTGTTCACACTGGAGGTCTTTAAGCAAAGCCTCGAGAACCACTTGTGTATGTTGTAGAAGAGTGTCTTGTTCAGCATTAGGTTTGACTACATGACTTCTCAAGTCTCTTCCAACTTTGAGATTCTGTGACTGGCGGTCTTAGTCCTGTGTAATGGGGCTTTTTTCCTTTCCTTCCCTGGGGTGAAGCATTTCTGCTTCAGTGGAATAAAATCCTCCCCACCTTGTATTCTGCTTATTCAATTATACAATAAAAAGCTATATGTTTAAGTATGTAGACTTGCTCATGATTATATTTCATATGTTCATATGGATAAATTACAAGCTCTTTCCCCATGCCTTCTCACTATATGTGCCCCATGTCCAAATCTCCCACAGGGTATTCACCCAGTGTGCATACTCTTTACAGCTCTTTACATAGCTGTAAGGAGTTTGTGTCTGTGTCTGTGCGAGTTTCTGTGTATGTGTAGTATCCCTAGTTCTGCTTTTTCAGTGAGATTTAAAACAGTAATAATAGCTACCATTTATGTAGTGCTTTAAATATATTGTCTCATTTCACTCTCAGAGTAACCCTAAGATGTATGTATTGTTATTCCCATTTTGCAAATGAGGAAGCTGAAACCTAGGAAGGCTAAATGATTTGGCTATGTTCACATAGCTAATAAATTTTCTGAGACATGACTTGAACTCGTGTCTTCCTGATTCCAGGTGTAGCATTCTATCCACCAAGCCACATACCTACCACTACGTTAACTGAACTATTCCATTAACACTGATCTTCAAAATTAGCCTCAACATTACTGGTAATGAATGCTGCTGCAGTATTGATGAAATAGCTTCATAGGTGGTCTTCAAATAGCCATAGAGTATAATGGAAGATGCCTTAAACTTAGTGAAGGCCCAAGTTCAAATCCAGGCAGGAATTCATTAACAGTAACCGTGTGACCATGGACAAATTATTTAGCCTCTCAGTTTCAGTTTCCTTACAGAGGCAGCTATCATATCCCCTCTGAAATATATTCTCCTGGGCCACTATCCCTGGTTCATTCAACCTAGCCTCCTATGACATAGTCTTCAGTCCTCTCACCATATTATAATGATGCTGCATTTGAAACTTATATTTATCTTCCTTTTCACATTAATAGGTTGCAGCATTGCAGGAAGAAAAAAGTAGTTTACTTGCAGAAAATCAGATATTAATGGAAAGATTAAACCAATCTGATTCAATAGAAGATCCCAACAGTCCAGCTGGCCGAAGACATCTTCAGCTACAGACTCAGTTAGAACAGCTCCAAGAGGAAACATTCAGGTAAAAAAAAAAAAAAGAAAGGAGGGGAGGACAGGGGTATTTATTTGACCAGACTAAAAATTTTTATCTCTATAGGGAGCTCTTGATAAGTAGTATATGATAAATGACATATGAATAGTACAGGTGATATTATAGGAATTCAGAGGAGGAAGAGAGCACATAAGAAAGGGTACTGAACACAATTAGGGTCACTTCAGCAGTTCAAATAAAGTCTCTCTAGTTTCCATTTCCTTCATTTGGTATGAAATATCTCTCCATATGAGTTATTGTGTTGTAATTCAAAAGATGACTTCCCAGCTTTCCCATTTTGTATAGGAGAAGTCTCATCTCTGATGGCTTTTAGAAATGCTCCTTTCTTTTGGGGCATTCTAGAATGTTAATTAGTAGGGAAAAGGGTTTAATCTGCAGCCTCCTCTGCTAGGTCTACACTTGGGAATCTTTGAGTGCATTGATTTGTTAAGGATGAATGAGGGTATGAGAGGGGCATATTCTTTGAATCACTCAAGTTTAACTAAATCACAGAAACATTGGCGGGTCCTGTCTGTGAAGCAAGGTGCCATGGAGTTGTTTGGGTCCATAAGAATACATTATCTGTGAGGTTATTATTGAAAAAAGAAAAGAGACCTTGTCTCTTGATTTTAGAGGTGAAAGCAAAAAGCAAGGGAGGAGAGCCAGCAAAATGGTCTAGAATTATTCTCTCAAGTGAGGAATTATTGTGCACTTATAGATATGAATTTTCCATGGGATTTTTTTATATGAAATGCTAATTCATTTTCCAAAAAATTAGAAACTTCCAAAATACATATATTTTAAGAGGGAGATAAATATAGCATTTATTAATACACCTATCTATAAATGAATGTATTCAGTAGTAAGCAGTATTCGTTTATATTTCTCAGATGGAGGAAGCATTTGCAGCCACATAATTCTAGAAAGCAAAGCCATATTGTTATGCAATAATTAGAAAGATATAGAACTATAAAGACCAAATGTTAATGAGAGCATTGAAGTACCCTGACATAAGGACATAGGCTTGTAAAATCTGTCATAGATGGTATGTTTTCAGGTTGCCATTGTTCACAATGACAGCATCCGTCATAGCCCCATTAAAGAATGGGCTCTCTCCTTTCTCCCTTATCCTTTTGGGCACTATGTTGCATTTCACTTTGATTCCTAAAACAATTTCTTGTTCTTAGCAAATAGTAGAGCAGTAAGCTCTTTTTCAGCCTTTTCTTCCAGATTCTCTACTATATTATACACCCCAACCAAACTGAATTCATTTCAATTCCACAAACATTTATTAAATATGTACTTTATGTAAGACGCTTTGTTGAACAATGAAGATTCAAAAATGGCATTTCCTGGCCTTGTTTTACAATCTACAAAGTTGTTCTTTAGTAGAGATTGAAAGATAGGGTAAAATGGTACGTACACAAAAAAGTATGATGGAGAGGCAGCATTGGAAAGAGCCCTGGATTTTTAGTGAGAGCACTCGTGTTCAGACGTCAGTTCTGCTACTTACTGAGTGGCCTTAGGTAAGACATCTAACCTCTCTGGGCCTCAGTTTCCTCCTTTGAAATGGTAGGATTGGACAGATTACCTAAGGTCTCTTCTAAATCTGTTTGATTCAATAACATTTATTAAGCACACTATGTGCCAGGCACTGTGCCAAGCACTGGGGATGCAGATAATAAGAAAAAAAGACAATTCTTACCTTCAAGAAAACTTAAAATCTAATGGGAAAAGATGCACAAAAGGAAACTGGAAAGACAAGAGATGAGGGAAGAGAGTGGAATGTTTAGATACCAGGGAATATGATGTTCTTGAGAGTTCAAACCAAGTAGAGCTGCTGATGGAAATTGGAGAGTAAGTTGGAAAAGGCCCGTTTCCAGCCATCTTTAAAGGAGAGCTTTGAGAGTTCAGTGCTCCACTCTCCAGCCCTCCAGTCAGAGGGAAGGAGGCTGAGAGAATTGGGAAGGTGTTGAATATCCAAAGCTGAGTCACTCAGCTAAATCTGTGAAGCTCTAAATGTGATAGGGGGAAGGAATATCAGGGTGAAATAAATATCTTGCTCATAAGCAAGCCAGTAGAACTTTATTAAATGAAGACTGAAAACACAAATATGTGTTTCTTTTAAGAAAGAAAGACACACACACACACACACACACACACACACACACACACACACACACACACACTGCCCCTTTAAAAAAGTTTAATATACCTTCTCTCTCCTCCCAGGAATAGTAGCAACTAGTTTTCTTTAATTTTAACCTTGTATTTTTTTGTTTGTTTGTTTTTTGCCTTTTTGGAGGGAGGGAGGCAGGGCAGTTGGGGTTAAGTGACTTGTCCAAGGTCACACAGCTAGTAAGTATTCAGTGTTTGAGACCAGATTTGAACTCACATCCTCCTGAGTCCAGGGTTGGTGCTCTATTCATTGCACCACCTAATTTTAGGTGCCCCATAATTTTAACCTTGTCAAGTGAGCTCATCTACATTTTCAGAAATAAGACCTGTTTTATCAACCTTGGCATCAAGAACAGCAGTGACAAGGTCATAAAGGAATTGAGACAGAGGAAAATGTGATTTCCTGTTTTAACTCTGTTTCCAATGTGATCTTATTCATGTCAAAACCCTCTTTCTCTGCACAGGAATGATACAAACCAAGTTTTACTTCTGACTTTATTGATAATCTATAGATGAGCTGATAAAGGACTCATCCTCCTACATGGCTTATCCTTTCCTACCTTTATTCATACTCTCCCCTGTACCTAGAATTTTTTACCTCTTCTCTGCAAGTTACCATTTCACAACCCACTGGTATATTTCTATACCAGTCATTTCTGGATATCTTGTTGAACCCAACTCATATACTCTATCCTTCACGAAATTTGCCCAGAGAGACTTAGATTGTAGTGCCCTTTTCTAATTCACTTTCTTGGGTTGTATTTTTTCAGCTCTCATGCATTTTTGCACTCTAGCAATGGTACTTTGCTAGTTTTAGTTTGAAAATTAATTTTATCTCCACATTCAATTTTGTGTTCTTTGAAGTCAGAAACTAATCTTTATGTGGTCCTCCCCACCCCCCCATTTCAGCACCTTGTTACACAATTAAATGCTTAATATTTGTTGAGTTGAACTGAGAGAAGAATATTGAAAAGACCTCAAACCTCATCTGAAGTATGGGCCAGGTTTGCTCATTACTTCTCTCTATACCTTTTATAGATATTTATGCTCATTAGAGATATATCTATACACTATCTCTATTGGTTTGTAGATTTTACCTATCTATACCTTCTATCTTTACCTGTCTATAGCAAGACTTCTTGATTGTTTGTGTTGTAGCCAAATTGAGATGTCTGTGGCATCTATGTGCCATGGTATTGTTAGTTCCAATTATGGAAAGGGCATGTGAGATAGTCTACAAGTCCTGTGTGAAGGACAAAAGAAGATTACATTCCTTAGTACTACCTCTAGGAAGGCTGTAACTCTAAACTTGTGATCTTTTTCATATATATTGTAACTATGATGAAGAACCCATCTACCAAACTGAGGCTTAAATCCCAGCTCTAACATGTATTAACTCCATGGTCATGGGCAGGTCACTTCTCTTCCCCTCCCCACTCCCCCAGTTCCCTGTTTGTAAGATAGAAATAATGATATATGGGCCTACAAGGTTTTGGTAAAAACAGTTGTACAGTACAGATAATAATTGACAGTGCTTCAGAATTTGTATAGGAACTTACCTACATCATCTCATTTAAGACTTGTAACAACCCTGTTAAGTGAGTTAATTATTATCCCAATTTAGCAGATGAGGAAACTAGCTAGTAAGTTTAGCCAGATGCAGAATTTAAACTCAGTTCTTTCTATGCCCTATCTTCTGTGGAGTTTTTATTACTATCAGTGATAAAAATGTCAGCTGCCCTATTAAGAGGCATTGTGCATATTGGGCAGAAAACTGGCTCCCAAACTAGGAATTATCTGGGTTTAAGACCTGTCTCTGATGCATAACAAGCTGTGTGGCCTTGGGCAAGTCATTTAACCTCTTAGTGCCTAGATGGCTCTCTTAAGACTAAAAGTGGCATGTTACTAGAGGAAGTTTTCAGGGAGTTTCCTATCTCTATCTCATAATATGTAATAGAATTAACAGTAAATTCTAGTATTATTTCAACCTTATTGCTGCTATAAAATAAAAAATTATTTTAAATTAAAAATAAATTAAGATATACAGACAATGAGGTATAGAAATCCATCCTGCCCTACTAGAGAGTAAGGGGGAAAGGGGGTTGGGGGGATAGAAGAGAGGGCAGACTGGGGGAAGGGATAATCAATCAGCATGCTGGCCATCTTGAGGAGGGGGGAGGGGAGAGATGGGAAGAAAATTTGGAACTCAAAATCCTATGGAAATGAATGTTGAAAACATTTTAAAAATAAATAAATACAAAAACAGATTAAGATTTTTCTGTCATGGATTTTCATTGTAAAGCAAATAAAGGTTTTACTCAGCCAAACACATAGTAAACGGTAAGTGCCAGTGATACAAATACAAGCAAAAAGAAAAAAGTTCCTGCCCTCAAGGAGCTTATATTTATATTCTAAAGGGGGAAGACTATACATAAAAGGTCACCGAAAACCAAAGAGAAGACTTAAGTATGGGCTAGAATGGTCCTAGAAAATCAGGCACACCCTGAAGGGAGATGAAGCATGACCAGTTGGGGCTTATCCACAAAATGAAGGTTCTGGTGAAGGACTTACCAGTGGGAGAAGGGCACTGTTATGACAGAGCGATGTATCAAAATTAGAAGGCAGTTGAATCATGGTGGTGAAGTCCAGAGAGTTAGAAGCATAGTCAGAAGGGGAAATGCCTTGTTTGCTACCAGAGAAATATCTAAAAGAACATATTTTTAAATACATTAAGAAAGCAAATATTTTCTTTTCGCTTAATATTCACAGTTTTTAACATTTTTTTGTTAAACTGTACTATGCTTTATAAATATATATGTTCTTTTGATTCACCCTTAGGCACATGAATCCCACTCTCAGATTTCTCTTTAAGATGCATGTTACAGTAGTACTCTGATTTCATAATTTTGATTATATCACAGTTGTATCAAGATTAGACTTGATAGTTAAAATATCCATTTAGCATCATGTAACTTTTTTTTTTTTTTAATCTCTCTGGGCTTTACTTTCTTTTTTTTTTTTTTTTTTGAATGACTTTATTTACTTTTAGTTTACAAGATTAAGTTTCACAATCACTTGAGTTTCAGGTTTTCTCCCCTCCCATGGCCCCCCCCCCCCATGGTGGCATGCAATCATGTATAGGATCTGCAAATACTTTCACATTGTACAATAGTTTGGTTATATAGAAGAGTTGTAACCAGTGAGTGATCACTGGGAAAAAAAAGCAAAACCAGACATGAAAGAGAACGATAGCGTGTTTTGCTTCAATCTCCATTTAAACTATAGTCTTTCTATATCTTTCTCTGAGTTTAGATATCTCCTTCCATCCTGAGGCTTGTAGAGTTGTCTTTAGCTGTAGCATCATGTAACTTAAAGGGAATACTTTGAAGGTAAAAGCATTATCTATATATTCTTCTCAAGGACAATTTCTGTTTAAAATTAAATTCAAAGTCTTAAGGAAAATACCATTAAATATCTCACTTTTAAACATATATATTCTGCCATTCAACAGCAATAATTTAACTGATCTAAACCCCTTTTGTTCCAGTAGCATCTCTTTTAAGGTTTGCTGATGAAGGTGTAAGAATTTCATCTTTGACCGTGGAGTAGGGAGAGATTTTGAGGGAGGATTTTTTTTTCCCTTCCTTCCTTTTCCCATGTAGGTGCTTATAAATGTTAAATTGAATTGAATTATAGTTTTTTACTATGATCAAAGGAAATTTTGGGAAGTAAAAAGTGTCTGTTTTCTCTCGATTTCCAGACTAGAAGCAGCCAAAGATGATTATCGAATACGCTGTGAAGAATTGGACAAAGAAATCTCAGAACTCCGGCAACAAAATGAAGAACTAACTACTCTGGCGGATGAAGCTCAGTCTTTGAAAGATGAAATAGATGTTCTTAGGTAAGCAGCCATTTGCAGTCCTATAGAAACTTAGAACCATTTAGTCAGTTAGGATCTTGATCAACTACCAAGTTGTAAACCCATTGAGTTTGTAAGTGCCTACTTTGTGCTCATTATTGGGCAGCATTCTAGACTTGAACCTAGCTTGGGGAAATCAAAAAGAAGTATTTGACACAATTAATTCCTTAGATATTGTACAGGAGTAAAGAGACACACATAAAATAATTAGAGACTGATCTAAGGCAGTTTGGAATTAAATTTGATATGGCAACCAAGAAAAAGAAAGCTTACAAAACCTTAGGCTGCAATGAAATGTATAACATCCAGGAATAAAGAGAAAATCAAATTGATTTTTATTTTGTTTTGTGATTGATTCTATTCTATATCACCCCCAATATGTTGTAAAAAAAAAAAAAAAAGTCTGGATTTTTACCACTGCAACTGTAACCATGCAGGTGGACACCACCAATGAGTTTTCCATAGCAACAATATGGAAGGAGAGGTTTTTGCTAGTCCTGCATTCCTGACTTAAATCCAATTCTTTTGTTTTTCATCATCTATGATACTTTGGACTTCATAACCAATCGTATTGTTTTATGCTTCCTCTTCTTTTTTCCTAAAACTATATGAAAGCTAATAAGCCCCACCTTGTGGTTTTTTGGCTGACTAAAGAGTCAGGAAACCCCTTTTATTAGTAATTGTTACCCTTACCAATAAATTAATGTGCTTGGAACTTTGTGCCTCAGTTTACTTTACTTTCAGAAGCAAAAGGTGATAGTCCCCCTGCCCTCTACTCTGATTTTATCAGCTCTGGAAATGTATCTTCCATTATCCACGTTCTGGAAGGCCATTGATAAGACATAAAGCAACTGAGAGAGGGCAGCCAGAATGATTGAAAGACTTTGAATCTATTCTATATGGTTGTAGTAACTGAAGATGTTTAGCCTGGAATAGGGTATATTTTGGGAGATCTCATAATTGATTGTCTTCAGGTGTTTAGTTGTCACATAGAAGAGTGTCTTAGTAAGAGGGCAAAACTATGAACAATACGTGGAAGTTGTGAGAGGCACATGTTTATCCTCCATGTAAGGAAAACCTTCCTGACAGCTAGTGTGGTGTAAAACTGGGGTGGGCTACCTCAAGAGGTAGCATGTTTGCCCTCTCTAGAGGGGAGGATTCCATGCAAAGGCTAACCATTTATAAACTTGTTTTAGAGGGGGGGGCGGAGCCAAGATGGCGGCGTAGCAGCAGCAATATATCGCAGCTCTCACATAGCCACCCCAAAATACCCATGGAATAGGACTCTGGACCAATCATAGAACTTCAAAAC
>JAQQSV010012550.1:0-12737 GCA_028646515.1 Pseudochirops corinnae
GGTGATATATGGTGATAACTATAGCCCAGGGTTATATATGGTCAGTATGGGTCAGAAAGTCAAAACTGAACTCAAGTTTTCCTAGCTTCAAGGCCAGTTCTCTAAGCATACTGTCCAGCTGTCTTTCTTACATAGGAAAGGTAGTTTTAAATTTAGATGAAAGGCATATATCTACATAGCCATGGTAAATGCATATTATAGATATAAAATATATATCTATACACAAATATTTTACATGCATTACATACCCATGTATGTGTATGATAGGGATACATATATTTACTTGTACATGTACATACATATGTATATATTGGCAGAAAATTGTTCATAATTGTTAATATAATGATGGAAATTGTTAATACCAGATATGAACTTCCACTCTCTCAAATGAACCTTTCAATGTCAGCATTTCAGTAATGTCCTTACATTCCTACTCTTAAGATATTTACTCTAAGGGACAGCTAGGTGGCACAGTGAAAAGAGCACTGGCCCTGGAGTCAGGAGGCCCTGGGTTTAAATTTGACCTCAGACACTTGACATACTTACTAGCTGTGTGACCTTGGGTAAGTCACTTAACCTCAATTGTCTTGCATTCCCCCCTCCAAAAAATAAAATTAAAAGTAAAAAAAGATATTTACTCTTGATTAGGTTGTAGTGAGCCATACCCTAGGGTCCCCACACCCAGGGATGCTGCCTTGTGGGGAGTCCAGTTCAAGCTGGATCTCAGCTTCTAGTATCCTTGTCCCTTTTCATTGGAATTTATGGCATGAAGGGCAAAGAACCCAGAATGAAGTAGCTTTCCTTGCCTGAACTTCAAAGGGTCACTAGAGTCTCATGACAAGGCCTTGCTACCTCACCTTGCTACCTCTCCTCCTAAAACTTTAAAATTTTTTTCATGGGTCTTTTTCATTGGGAAATGAACTGAACATCTCCTCAGGGCGGCAGGTCTAACACCCTGCTATCTCAATTAAAGATGCTTTACTCCTCAACTCATGGCTTTGATTTATTTCAGGAGCATACATGCATAAATATGTTCTCTCTACCTCTCTCTCTTTTTGTGTGTATATATACATATATGTACATACGTGTGTGTAGACATACATGCATATATAGTGTTTGTGTATGTAATATGTATGTAGATGTTTGTATATATATACATATATGTGTGTGTATATGTGTATGTGCATGTATGTATATGTATATATACACACGTACATACTTACACACATCTATAAAATGGCTACTAGGTGACTCTCTGTAGCAGTCTTTAAAACTTAGGTTTATGTTCAATGAAAGTAGATTGGGGCAGGGTGGGGTGGTATACTTGAAAATAACTAAAAACAAAACCCTAATGCTTTTGCAAAAAAAAAAAAGTTAGATTCTAATCAGAATGGGGATGAGAAGACCTAAGAATTCAATCCTAAAATTCAATCAATCAATACTGCCACAGCTCCTAGAAAGGGTGTGTTAATCTATTCCCCTGTGTCTCCACTCATCCTCCCTGTAATTTTCCAAACCAAAATATTCCTCCCTGGCAGACACTCTCTTAAATGCGTCTTCCCCCCATTCAAATGCAACCTCCTTGGTGGCTGGGGCTATCTCTGCTTTTATTTTGATTTCTCCAACACCGTGATAGGCACATGGTGATCCTTTAATAAATGCTTTTCATTTATTCAATCAGTGATAATTTATTAAGCACCTATTGCTTGCCAGACACCTTGCTAAGCCCTGTGAATACAAAGTAAATGCAAATAATCCCTGCCCTCAAGAACTTCCATTCTAATATTGAGATTATAAGAAGTGCAAAAGCATATATAAGATACACACAAAGGGGCCTTAGAGAGGAAGGTTCTAGCAGCTCAGGTGTCTCAGATGTCTCCTGAAGGTGAAGCCTGGAGAAGTCTAGAAGAAGAGTTTCTAAGAGGTTTAGGTAAGGAAGGAGATCATATTAGATATGTTGTTATTCAGTCATTTTGCAGTCTTGTCCCATCTGGGTTCTTCTTGGCAGATATACTGGAGTCCTTTGCCATTTCCTTCTCCAGCTCATTTTATGGATGAAGAAACTGAGGCAAACAGGGTCAAATGGCTGTAATGGGAATGGGAATTTGAAGATCTTCCCTGTCCCTTAATAAGCCTAGGGGAATTTGAAGACCCTCCCTACTTGGAAAATTTTCCCTGTCCCCTAATATGCTGAATGTTATAAGATGGAGCCTGTGGTGGGAGGAGAGTCCACAGGAAGCTGGGAGTCAGAGCAGTTAGAGCTGGAGGGAGGAGAGGATACAGCCAAGGAGACAGCTACACTTATGAGTGTTGGTTTGTGGGAAGGCT
Organism: Pseudochirops corinnae; assembly: GCA_028646515.1. Lineage (NCBI taxonomy): Eukaryota > Metazoa > Chordata > Mammalia > Diprotodontia > Pseudocheiridae > Pseudochirops > Pseudochirops corinnae. The sequence continues at coordinate 2,329 of JAQQSV010012550.1, forward strand.
AAAGGATGGTGTGGCTTTCTGCTGCATTGTGGTGTATTAACTTCTATGTCGCTGTGATGGATTTGGTTTCCTGGTGTTGGGATTTGGTTTTCTAGTGTCTGAATATATGTTTTGTTTCTGTCTTATGTATGGAAAGTCTGTTATATTTTGTGATTGAGAACTATGACAACATATTTACAGTAGTCATTGGCCCTGTGAATATTGTGTTGGCACTACAGTGACTTGCCCAGGGTCACACAGCTAGTATGCGTCTGAGGCCAGATTTGAACACAAGAAGATGAGCCTTTCTGACTCTACTCCCAGCAGCTCTATTCCCACCACCAAGCTGTCCTGGAGCATGTGTAAGAAATAGCACATAGGTCTGTATGGCTGGGGAGGCAAGTAATGAAAGCTTGGAGCACAGTAAGGTGGGAGAAAACTAGAAAGATATGAAAGGCCCAGGTTGTGAAGACCTTTAAATGCCAAAAAGAAGAGTTTATATAAGATCCTGGATTTAATAGGAAGTCACTGGGTTTTATTGAGTAGGGGAATAATGACATGGTTATAGCTACTCTTTACAAAAATCATTTTGGTGGCCCTTACTTGAGGCAGGGAGACCAGTTGAAAGCTACTGCAATATAGTCCGAGTGAAGTGGTGCCCATGTGAGTGGAGAGGACGCATGGATGGGAGAGATGTCACAGAGATTAAAAACGACAAGATTTAGCAACTGAGAGGTCCACGGGAGGAGTGAGAGTGAAGAGCATAAAGCGATACTGAAACGGTGAACTGTGGTGGTTGGGAGTATGGTGGCGCCTTCCAAAGATGGTAGTATCTCAGTTTTTTCATTTTTAAAATGAGAAATTTGAATTAGTTTCCCTTGAAGATACCTTTTAGCTTTAACATCCTGTTATTCTGTCAAGGATTATGAATTCTTAAAAACTTTCTTTGCTGAACTTTCCATCTCCAGCTTCAACACCAAAAGATATATCAATCAGCATTTATTAAGTCAATACATATTTATAAAGCACCTGTGGGTCTCTCAAAATCCTGGCCATGGTGGAAGGATAAGAATCCTAAAACAGGGAAGGGAAGGAGAACTTTAATACAAAAGCAGACAAAGAGATTTTAATACATAAGGATACTTGGGCAGCCAGGTAGAGGGATGGGTAGAATATTAGACCTGAAGTTAGGAAGACGTGAGTTCAAATACATCCTCAGATACTTACTAGCTCTGCGACTCTAGGCAGGTCACTTAATCTCTGTAAGCCTCAGTCTCCTCATCTGTAAAACAGGTATAAAATGATAGGATCTATCTTCCAGGGTTGTCGTGAGGATTAAATGAGATAACATTTGTAAACCGCTCTGCAAACCTTCGAATATAAATGTTCTCATCATCATCCCTGCCATTAAGGAAAACAAATCAATAAATGATAATGATAAGTGGAACATAAAAGAAGGGGGTAAATAAGGTTGTGTTTGTGTCTAGATGTGGCCATTGTAACGCTGCTGCTGAACAGGGAACCTTTCCCAGGTGGACTCTCGTTCTGTTAATAATATCCCTTGATTAACTCTTGGGAAAGTACCAGGAGAAGGAGAGGAAGAAGGAACTCTGCTGGCTAGCATATCCCCCTTTTTAACCCTGTACTGGACAACCATCTTTTTGAAAATAATTCATTGCTACCTCACAGTTTCTTCTTTTCTTTAAAGACAAAACAAAGTACTTTGATGTACTTTGTTTTAACATCAGTCACTTCTAGAAATACTCCCTCTCCCTTACTTTTCATCCCTTTCTTATAGCTGTGAAAAAAAGAGTAACCCAATAGCCTCTTGACCAAAAAGAGGGGACTACTGTTTTATTCTCTTTTCTCCAGTGCCTTGTTTTATTCTTTAATAAGAAATTAAACTCACTTGCATAGCAGTGAGCCACATTAGGAATATACAGTGTCATTTTTTAAGGATTTGTGGTACCCAGAATAGCTTTTGCTTAGATTTATGGCAGAATATCTCACCTCAGAGCAGGATGGATGCATCCCTAGCACATGAGGTCAGGAGTCGAGTTTCCAGGGACTCAGGCTGCTTCCTTATGCCTTGCAAAAGGATAACACAGACCATGTCTGAATTATGAGCACAAATGGGTGCATATGTGTGTGAGCCAGGGGAAAGCGTCCTTTGTTCAGCATCTTTGGCTGTTAGGAAGTAATGACCTTTATTCATAAATTTAGAATTCCTGAAGAATAAATGACTGAAATTTTCCTCAACTCCACTATTTTTTTAAGATGGTACAATCAGAAGAGGACTTCAGAGATAATCTACTCCAGCCACTTCATGTTCTAAATAAGGAAATTGAGGCCCAGAGAATTTAAATAAAGTTACACAGGTAGTAAGTGGCAAAAGGAGGTTCTGAACTCAATCCCCTGACCCAATTTGTTATCAAGGATGCATTCCATGGAGGAAAAATAAAATCTAATTTTTCAAAAAAGAAAAAGAAAAGGATGAACCCCACTCTGTTGTTCAAGCATGGAGATAGGTTTATCTCACACAGATACAGAGAAGTGAAGAGGTCTCTGTCTTTTATGCAGATGTAGGGAGACAGCAATACAGGACTCCACCCTCCTTTCCCTCCCTGCCAGACCTCATTGTCAGCTCTATTAGCTGCGAAGATGAGTTCTTGGCTTAGCTGAGATTTAATTTATAAAATCACAAGGGCTTTCCTAGAAGAGATCTTAAAATCAGTTAGTCCCAGGTTCTTAACTTGGAGTCCATGAATTTTTTTTAATATTTTGATAACTGCATTTCAATATAATCAAACTCCTTTATAATCCTCCATATTTTGCTTAATGTATTTATCATTCTAAGAAGGAATCTATAGTTTTCCCAACCTACCAATTGGCTCTGATGCCACAAAAGATCCAAGAACTTCCTTATTTTATAACAGAGTCCTGGAGAGGTAGAGAGACTTGTCCAAAACAAGGGAGAAAGTGTTGGAGCTTCTGGCTGAATGTTGTTCTTTCCGATGTTCTTTCCATAAAATTGAGTTGTTCTCCAAGTCAGAACTCTGAATACATTTTTTTTCCTAATAAATAAATAATAGATCTGTGATTTCATCCCTAGTGTGGGAGCTCCCTTCACCAGTGCTGTCTGTGGCTTAGCTGCTACATCTCAGGGATTTACCTGATAGTAGTCAGAGAATTAAAATGACTTCTTTAGTCACAGGTGGGAAGTGACAAGATTGGGCTTGGCACTATACCATCTACCTGCTACTAGCCACTACATCATGTGGCACTCTAGGTCCCCAAGTGTGACCATTTGACCCAACTGAAATTTGACAGAACAAATCTCTTCAATAAAAGGATTTGTTCTGTAAAACTTGGACTCAATTAAAAGGCCACCCTCAAGGACCTAGAAGGCCATATGCAGCCTCAAGGCTGCAGGTTTCCCTACCCCTGCGACCCTGCTACCACTATGTCCTTGAGCAAACAATGTTAAAAGGGTGGTTTAATTGAAATTATTAACATTATAGTTCAGTCCCATGATGTTTTAAATCACCTTTTGTGGGTTCATCTGAGAATCTAACCAACAAAGGTAAACAACATCCATATTCTAAAGAACCCCTTTAAAAATGATCTTCTGGAACCTGACCCAATGGTAACTTGGGGAATGCAATGGTACCCTGTGGACCCTAAAAACTAATCTCGCTATCCTTTTGGAGAGCTGTGTCTTGTTTATACAGAGCTCACTAGCCCAGATGCAGAATCTAAGATGCTGAGCAAGTGAGTGAGAACTAAACAGAAATAAAGAAATTTTAGTACAGTTAATGTGTGAAGTAAGAATTCTCTGTTCCATTTTCCAATAAGGTGAATGATAAATATAGTATGAAAAAGAGCTGGATTTGGACAGGTAAAGAAGCTAAATTCAAATCCTGGGAGACCATCGATAAATCATTCAATGTCTCTGGCTTCCTGCTTCCAAATCTGAATAAAGTGGTGAGCATCTGACCAAATGATTTCTAAGGCCCTTTCCAATACTAAATCTATGATCTTCAAGTGAAGTAGACTCTGAAAGAGCCAAAAATGTATATAAAATGCAGGGACATGGGCATACTGGCTAGGAAGGGCTCACAAGTACTGTCATCCGATTCCCTGCCATCTATCTTTTCCTCTCCCCCAAACCATGGAAAAAGGAAAGAACTCCTCCTAGCTTCTAACAGCTCCTACCTGTTTTCTCTTCCTGGAATTTTGGCCATTTCTCTATTGTATGGAAGCTTTAACCACATCTCCCTTCTCTTCCCTGCCTCCCATTTTCTGGGTAGGATGAGATGCTTTGAAGGTATGGACAAGAATGTGCTGCCTAAGTTTCCTGAACTCTGTCATACCCCCAAATCAGCTGCACCTGTGGGTGCCTATATGGACCATATCTTCTCCATGCATTCAACTGTGACCACCATGATGGCTGTTCTCTCATTTCTGAGTATGTTTAATGCTGATGTGCCACTACCAATTAAATGCAGCTAGCACAGCACAGCTGGATTCCCGTTAGGTTTGCCAAAGACGGTTACTATGGACAGAAAAGAACAATTTCCCAACTCAGAGAACCAAAGCTGTTAATATCTTCTGGGTTTGCTTGGCTCACATATGTTCCAGCCTATATTTTATTTCTCTGAGTATAAAAGAATCTGTAACAAAGCAATTTCATAAACACTAGCTAAGAATCTCCAAAGCAAGGGCTACGAGGCTACAAAGAGGGTCTTGGACAGACTTCAGGAGATAGTGGAGATAGAAGGGTCTGGTGTCCCACAGTCCAATGGTTCATAAAGAGTTGAACACAACTGAACAACAATACAAGGAGAGTGGCAATGGGTTTCATGAAATAAAAGGATGAATATCTTAAATAAGATCCATAAAATCAAAAGTTTCTCCCCTTTGCCCCCACAACTGATTAATGGGTTGATGTGGAATCTATCTCCATCTTTGGCTATAACAGCAAAGACTACACTATCATGATGTGATAGCAAGAGCCCTTCCTTGACTTTGAACAGGGAGAGATGAGTTCTAATCCCGGTTCTCTCAATGATTTACTGTGTGACATTGTTCTCATTACTTTGTACTCTGGTTCTCAACTGACTCTTTTTTTTAAGATGAGAGGATGGGACAAGATAATCTTTAAGATGCCTTTCTAACTTCGACTTTTTATGATTCTACAATTTGTACTTTAGTTATTACCGAAGGTCTTCCATATTATGGCAAGGAAGGAAGATACATGAATAAGTAATCTGCTCCCCCTTCCAACTAAATGGAGGTTCTTGGTGATTATAGAAGCAACTGTTTTTTGTTTGTCCTTCCTTCTGGAAGAGGACCACCACGTGGGAAGTGTCGACACGCAAATGTGCAAAGTCACCAGCCTCGCTCTCTCCACCCAAGCCCATCTGGGTCCAGAGGCAAGATATAGAACAGGACAACTGGAGATAGCCCTGGATTGCCCTTGGCCTTTTGAAGTCTTTTTAAGCTAATGTCTTTAATAGGGCTCAACTGGACTGAAGCAATGCCCATTCAATGATTAAGGCAGGTAAGATATGAGGCAGAAAAAATGGCCTCTTTATTTAGTCCAAAGGGAAAAAAGATCAGTCTTGGAGGGGAAGACCCTCAAGGTTTCTGATCAAAGTTGAAACAAGTGGTATTTACCTTCACTCTGAGCCAATCAGGGTCTAAACAATGATGCGGTATAGTGGAAAGACCATTCTATATGGAGTCAGCATGGCATGTGGGCTCTGCTACATGCCACCTGTGACTCTGGGCAAGTTACTTAATCTCTCTGAGCCTTAACTGCTCATTTGTAAATGAAGGGTTCAGACAAATTTACTTTTACAATCTCTTCCTGCTCTAATCTATGAGCTTCTGATGGAAGGCTACAGTACAGTTGGTGGACAAAGATTTGAGGGTGTGACTCTGTGTGATCATACACTTGTTTAAAATGGGCCTTCTGATTCAACTCAACGTCATGGCAGGAAACGAACACTCCCAATCCCCAGCCCTTTCCAGGTGGAAAACTTGTAAACTCATTCCTCAGAGGAATTTCCCTCAAGATAATTAAAACATGAATTGAGAGCACAGCACACACCAAAACTGTGCACAGAATTCTAAGCCATTTATGAAAATGCCTACATAGAAACATCTACCTATGCTAAAATGTAAAAACAATAGAATTAATACCTAGGCCTATGTTTACATTTAGAAATGGAAGGAGTTCAACCATGTTCCTTTTCTTGACCCAACTGGTATGTGTATACACACACACACACACACACACACACACACACACTCTCAATCAGGATAAAAGGAAATACTATACTGCCTGGAATTGATTTAGTGCTCAGATAACAGAAGCACAGAATTACAGAATCTCAGAATTGGAAGGGACTTCAGAGTTGATCTTGTCCAATCTGTACCATACCACGAACATTATCTACAACATCTCTGACAAGTGGTCATCTAATCTTCACTTTAAAAATGCCCAGGATGAACATCCCACTACCCCCTGAAGCAATCCAATTCAGTTTGGGGTACTTCATGTTCTCATGATGTTTTCCTTATACTGAAGGCAAAACTAATTTGCATAACATACAGACTGACTTCTAACCAATGAGAAGAACACTTATCACAACAAGGAGACCAAGCATTCAAAAGGTAGGACAAAGCAAAAACATGTCAGCTCCAACATGTCAGTTCAGTAAACTCTTCCTCTGAACCTGCCCTATGCATTCATGAAACTGGGAAGTAACAATACTGACCCTGTACACTCCAGATCTTCCTAAGCAGTTGGCACTACCATTTAAAGGGACACATTGTAAGCCTCCATTGTGTTTGAACCACTTCTGATTGATTTATAGGGAAAGCTAAGTAGGAGGTAAGTATTCTTAATTATCCCTGCACACAAACTGCGCTGATTTTGTTCTATGCCAAATGCTGAATGCACAATTACAAAATAATATTCAACAAAATGCAGAAACAACAATCTAAAATCCATGATTATGGGCAGAGAGATCTCTCCAGACCTCCCTTTCTCCTAAATGTTTGCAAATCTATCTTGTTTATCACTAGATCTTTAGGAACTAATCTTTTCGCACATGCAGCTACTACAGACTTGAACTAAACAAGCAAACTTTACATGAAATATTTATTGTTTGTTCATACTTCCTGCAACAACACTGAATAGAGTTCAATATGGAAATTGATGGATTTCAGTTTACCCATTTATTCCAGGGTTGCAACGCAACTTCACTTCTGTAGAGACCTCTTCTAAGAGACAAATGATCATTTTAGAACCAAAATAGAACAAAAGACCTAAAAGAAACCTAAAGATTTTAAATTAGGATTGAAAACCCAGGAGGCAACAGAGGTTTCCTTAACAACCTGAAACTTGCCAATAACACCCAACTTTTAAGATAGTTTATCCCCATATGCTGTATTAGTCCCAATGGGACATCATATTTCCAAGTACCACTTATCATTCTGGCATGTGTTGTGTTCATCAGCCTACCTTACTAACAAGACTTCATTGTTATTTTTGTAATTATTGAGCGTTTTTTAAAAATGATCTACTGCCAGAATTCAGCATAAATATCCACATATTACACCCTGATCTAATGAGGTAGAGGAAAGGGAGGAAAAGTGGATTACAGTCTCTCTTCCTTTCAATAAAAGCAATGAGGCAAGTTTACACACAGGCACAAGAATAAGGAACCAAACCTATAGATAATGGAGAAAAAACTTCTTTTCACCTACACAGAATTTCCGTTATCAGTGGAATTCTACTAGCTTCTCTCTTTTTTTCCTCCCCTTCTTAACATGAGGTATCAGAGTCATCTAAAACATCTACAGCCACTCCACATAATGGAGGGTAGAACCCTCTGAGTTACATACACAGCAATTATAGAAATAAGCCCCATGGACAATTCTGGAGACTCCCTTGAGTTACTCTCAAGTAGAATGCAACAGATACCATAGCATAGATAAGGTGTTGGACTTTCAGTTGAAAAGTCTTGGGAGCGAACTCCAACTCTGACCCTAATCAGTTGTATGGCCAAGGGCAAAACACTCCTTTTTTTTTTTTTTTTTCCCCTGAGCCTTGATTTCCTCACCTGTGAAACAGCCTTTAGAATACCTATAGTATCTACCTCACCTGGTGATTGTGAGTTGCAGATATTATCAAGAATTTATAGAATTAGATGCAGAAGTCATCTAAAAGATTATTTAGTCTATATCCCCTGTCCTTCCTGATCCCCTTAGTTTATAGATGAGTAAGCTGACCTTTGAAGATTTTAAGTGATGTGCCCATGGTTACCCACACAGTATCAGAGACAGGATTTAAACTCAGATCTTCTTTACTCTATATCCAGAATTCTATTCATTGCATCCTCTGTCTCTTGATAATGTATACAGAGTTGTGAATAGGTACGAACTACTCCTCTAGAGTAGGAATTCTCCTGTATTCTCTTGGAGTACAAGAAACACTGAGGATTGTCTATTTTTGCTGTGACATTATTACCTGGGGGTCCTTTGTGTTGAACCTTCTAACATACTCCGGTCAGTACACTCCTGTGTCTATGAAGATCAATGACTGCTAGTATGGTGTCTGTCAGGGCACCCTGGTGCTCACCTCTATACCAAAAGTCTAGTTCTTAAGCTCTACAAGTGATCCTATAGCCTGGGAATTGTCTCTCAGGAGCATAGAAAAATTAAAGATTTACTTTTATACCTTTTTCAGTTAGTCAAATAGAAGACTAGGTTTAAAACAATCACACTATTATGAATGCCACTGACCTGGCAATAGACTCCCTCTGCCCCTCAGTTGAAAAGTCTTGTATGTTTCTTATAAGATAGAGTTAATTTTTTTTTAAAAATTGCAGACAAATTTTTCAATACTTAGGACTGTGGGAATAAATCTATTGAGTTACACATACACACGTACACACACAAACACACTTTTTCTAAAAGGTTTGGCCCATGTAGGCACAATAATTTTATATAATATACTACTGACTTTGAAATTTAGTTTATTGCAAAAACATGAGATTAGAGGTATGGGCCAGAAACTCCTCTTTTTTCCCAATTTCCTCTCAAATCTCCCAAATACAAAACATATCAAAAATCTTTCCTCTTAGTTTAGACTTAACATAGCTTGGCAGAATTCATTATTTCATGTTCCAAGTCATATTTAAAAAGTAAAGTATGTTCATGGTAGTGAAACCATTTTCTTACATTTTCCTAACACATTGGTCCTTATAACCTACAAATTTTATTTTTGGGGGGTAGGGATGTGACTTTTTCTATAACGTCAGTCAACAGTCTTCCAAATAAAATAATGTTTATTTGGGTCAAGCACCAGAGATGTGCAAACCCTAAGGGGTAATGGCATAATAATGCATTCCCAAAATAAGGTAATATGTGTTCTGCTGGTTTCTCTATTTTCTGTTTGAAAATAGATTGTTTAATAACTCATCAAAGCTATATGTGAACCCAGGAAACAATAGAGCAGATGTTGACTGCTGTCTTGTGCCTCATAGACATAATTAAAGACAATGAGACACTCACGAACTCAAATAATAGAGGACAAATAAATAAAAAAAAGGGTACAATATAAACATAAACCTCATTTGCCGGACACCTGCCTCATCGGTCCATTATGGTATACACCGATCTTGGCATGAAAAAAAGTCAAATTTGTGTTTACTTAGGTATGTTCTATCTTCATCCTTTAATAAAAGAGACCATGAAAATAAATCATTTCCAAGAAGTATTTGCTTTAATTTCACTACTGCTGATTACCACCCTATACAGTTTCAAAAAAAAAATTAAATGTTAGCAAGAGTGTGTCATATGTCCTGTCAGCAAAAGTCCTTCTACTCCATGTTGGTGTTAATTTTCATCACAAAAAAGAATATGGCAACTCTGTTGGATAGGCATGTTTCTTTTCTATAAAATATGATGTATGTTTTCTCTTCATGTTTACCACACAGTCTAAAAAAATCCCTATAGCTTTTCAAAGAAAAGATCATCATAATGGAAAGAAGACCTGGGACACAATTCACATTACATAAATATTCTGATTTTACTTTGGATTTTTGCTGAGTCTCCTGTTGTAATGTAATTCCCATTTCTAATACAATAGGAACAAAACTGAAGAAAATTCAAACCAAACATGTGAGATGAACAGTGGAAATCCAAATCTACCATCTATTTGTCTGTGTGAACTTCACTAAAAAAAATGAACTCAGAGATATCCTAAATAAACCATTTGGGAGAAAAAAAAGAATATACCCTGAAACAAATACAAACATACATACACATATGTATATGTATATAGACATATATCTACAGATATAGACAGATATTTATACACATATATGTATGTACATATGCATTAGATTAAAAAT
>JAQQSV010012551.1:0-12737 GCA_028646515.1 Pseudochirops corinnae
TGAAGAATGCCTTAAAGCTAGGGATGAGCTGAAGAAGGACTTTCAAAACCAAATAAGGGAAGTGGAAGAAAAATTTGGAAGAGAAATAAGAATGTTGCAGGAAAATCATGAAAAGAGAGTCAGTAATATGACTGAAGAAATCAACACAATTGTGAATCCAAGTTATCAAGAGGTCATAATAAGCAATTTAATAAAGAAAGAAAGCAAATTTATAACATATGCTAGAGAGTCATTTGGTCCAGTCAACAATAGTACAAAGAAAAATTGTGGCATTTCAACAGGGTAAGCTTTTATTTATTTGGAAGAGCAATTCATAGAACAGATCTTTCTCAAATCTGGATAAATGCAGTACTGCTCCACTGAATATTCTGCAGAACTTAATATCTTTGATAGCCTAGTATCAAAAGTCACTTAGGTAGTTCAGTAAAAAGAACATTGGGCCTGGAATTAGGAAGAAATGAGGTCAGTTTTTTCCCACAGACACTTACTGTGTGACCCTGGGCAAATTTATTTAACCTCTTTTTGCCTTAATCCACTCTAGAAGAAAATGGCAAACCGCTCCAGTCTTTGTCAAAAAACACCATGAACAGTATGGTCCATAGGGTCATGAAGAGTTAGCCATGAATTAAAGACTGAAAAACAACACCACCTTTCTCTCTATCCTATCAAATAAAATGATGTGGTAATAGTGCAATGGATAAAGCACCAGACCTAGAGTCAAGAAAACCTGACTTCAAATCTAGCCTCAGACACTTAATTGTGTGACCTTGTACATATTATTTAACCTTTTTATGCTTTAGTTTCCTCACCTGTAAAATGAGTTGGAGAAAGAAAGGCAAAACATTCAAGTACCCTTGCCAAAAAAACTTCAGATGGGGTTATGAAGAATTGGACATGACTGAAACAACCCAACAACAACAAAGACCTCAATACTTCAATGGGTCTAAGCTTATCAGTGTGGACACATGGTACAAATTCTGATACACCCTTACCTTCCCATTCTTTCTAATCAATATTCGTATGTTCCAAGAAATATTGGGAATTCCCAGAGAACACTTTTATAGAATTTTTTTATTTCTTTCCAATCTCTTTATATTGCCTGAATACTAATGGAGTAAAAAGACTCTTCAGAGCTTATTACTTACTATCCTTATATTATGAGCCTTCAACCTTCTCTGCTCATGTTCCTTTCTAATTCTATTCTTTACATATCTTCTCCTACAAAGCCTATCACTGATTATATAACATACAGTAGTGCTACTCAGTAGATTTTTCATTACATGGAAATGACTCTGGATTCTTGAAGGCAATACTATTGGATCATAAACTTTGGCAAGTTTTGGAAAAGATTAGAGGTTGTCCTAGCAACAGAGTGATTCTACTTCATGAAGTCCACCCTACATAAAGTTCAGAGAAGTTCATTACAAACTGGTAAACCACTTGGTAATAAAATTTTTAGTCATGACACCCTATGAAAGAAAGAAAAATACAAAATGATCCTAGGTCTTGTTTGGTCCCCTAATGCTTCTTCAACATTGGCAGGGTGGTAGAAAGGAAGCGGAAGTTTCTACTACATAGCATTTAGAGTCCAGCAGTTCTCAACCTGCAGGTTATGTTCAGTTTTTAACAATGAAAATACATCCTGCATATCAGATAGATTCATAACAGTAGCAAAATTACAGTTATGAAGTGGCAACGAAAATAATTTTATGGTTGGGGGTCACCACAACATGAGGAACTGTATTAAAGGGTCACAGAATTAGGAAGGTTGAGAACCACTAATTTAGACTGTCTATAAACTTTAATTAGGCTATTAGAACTTCAAGAGCTCTGAGATCTATATCTTAAGGCCAACAAAAATATATAGTCTTGGAAGAGCCAAATCATGTCATCACTGAACAAAAAAAAACAAAACCAAAGCAAACAAACAAAAAACAGCTGGGGGGGGGGGGCATCATGAAAGAAAGAAGCTAAATGGAAGGATAGCTCACAATATGTCCACAAAGAAGCAAGGGAGAGAATTTTTACAGTTGGTAACTTCAATACAAATGTGGAAATAGGTGAAACTGGTAAACTGTATAGAGAAAACATGTATCAAAAATAATAAATGGTAGACATACTACACAGAAGCCTCATGCCTGTATATCATGATTGTTTTTAGAATAAATGAATTACTGCTTCTTCCTCTCTCTTTCCTTCCCTCCCTTCCCTTTACCTCCTTCCTCTCTGTCCACACGGGGTGCTATGCCCTTATCTGCAGTTGCTCTGCTCAAAGGAATGTAAATTTTTATGGATGAAACCTAGCAATATATCTTGAAGTTTACTGGCTAGATTTCTTTCTTGACGACCACAACTTAAACCCAATTCACTCTAGCTCCCATTGCTTGACCAGCAATACATCCCAGTCAAGCACCACTTACTGGTCATTGTTTGGGCTTTGAGGGCTCAGAGTGAAAGTAATTTGTAACTCTTCCTGCTTTGGTCAGAAACCCTGGGGGTCTCTCCCTGGCAGATTGATAGTTGTGATTAGGTAAAAGGAGTCATTCTTTGAATCATTTCTTAATTAGCCTTAATATCACTGAATAGGTAATGCCTCTAGTAAAAGTGAGGACTCCTAAAAACTTTACCTTAAAAATGCCTAGGACATCCACTGTATTGGGGCTTTAACCAGTCATTGTAATCTATATCTTACCATTGGACCCAGGTGGCTCCAGAGGAGAAAGTGAGGCTGGTGATCTTACACAACCCTTCCTCACTTAAATATAATTCACTTACAAGTCATGGTATCATATCCTTGATGTCACGGTCCCCTTCAAGAACAAAGGACAAACAATAACAACAACTATTACTAGATACATATTCCAAAGAGATCATACAAAAGGGAAAATGATCTATATACAAAAATATTTATAGCAGTCATATTTATGGTGGCAACATATTAGAAAGTGAGTGGATGCCCATTAATTAGGGAATAGTTAAACTAGCTATTGTATATGAATATAATGGAATACTACTGTGAAATAAGAAATGATGAACAGGCAAATTTCAGAAAACCCTGGAAAGAATTGTATAAATTGTTGCAAAGTGAAAAAAGCAGAATAAGGAAAGCATTGTACACAGTATTAGCAACATCCTGTGATGCTAAACTATGAATGAATCGCTTCTTCTCACCAACACAATGATCCAAGACAATATAAAGGACTCATAAAGGAAAATGTTATCCATTCCCAGATAAAGAACTAATGGACTCTGAATGCAAATTGATAAATTTTTTTTCAAATTTTATTCTTTCTTGTGTTTTTTTCTTTTGATTTTTTTTTCCACAATGGTGATCAATGTGGAAAAATGTCTAACATAATAACATATGCATAAGCTATATCAAATTGTCTACCATTTTCAGAATAGGAGAGGGGAGAGAGGAATAAAAAAATTGGAACTCAACATTTTGTAAAAATTAATTCTAAAGAGGGCAGAGCTAAGACGGCAAAGTAGAAGCAGGACTTTCTTGAGCTGTACCTCAAATCCTCCAAATAACTGTAAAAAATTAGTCTAAAATTATAAAGCAGCAGAACCCACAAAAAGATGGAGAAAAACAAAATTCCAGCACAAGAAAACCTAGAGGGTAGACAGGAAAGGTCTATTATACCATGCAGCAAGAGAAGCACAGTCTAGTACAAAGAACACCAGAACAGATCAGTCACATCAAGCCCAGAGTAGGACTCAGGGAACTGAATCACTGGCAGCTGTGGTGGTTTCCAGACTTCTTGACCCATAAATGCCAAAGACAACTTAGAAGATCAGTAGGAAAGTTCTGTCAGGGTTGGATGGGAAAAAAGCATAGTCCAGTGGCAGCTGCTTCTGGAGCTCTCAATCCACAGATAGTGAGGGGATCAGGCAACAGGTGAGAGGAGGATTGCAGAGATCTCTTTGCTGATTCTGAGGCAGGATTCTCTTGTTTTACCCATGCTTAGATCTGGGTAGCAGTCCTTGCTGGCAGTCCTAGGGAGTGGAGGAGTGCTGGTATGGTGGAGCTTGTGTTCGTAGTGGAAAGGGAGTCCTCCTTGTAATTCCAAGGCAGAAATGAATGCTTGTGGTCAGTCACAGACCAGAGCACAGAGCACAGATTAAACATCTCTCCTTTGATCATACCACATTGAAAGAACTGAAAACTTATAGGTCCATAGAATTATCTCTGAAAACAGCTATATAAAACCCCTGAAGCTTAGGACAATACACCCTCCACACTGAAGGCAGAGCCCTACCTTAACAAAGAGTTAAAAAGTCAAGTAATTGGATGGGGAAATGAGCAAACAGCAGGAAGGAAGGAGGGCATCAGACTACAGAATCTTAATTTGGTGACAAAGAAGATCAAATCATAAAACCAGAAGGAAACAAAGTTCAAGCTTCTATACCCAAAGCCTTCAAGAAAAAAATATGACTTGGATACAGACCATGGAAATGCTCAAAAAGGATTTTGAAAATCAAGCAAGAGAAGTGGAGGAAAAATTTGAAAGAGAAATTATAGTGATGCAAGAAAATCAAGAAAAAGAATCAATAGCTTGCTAAAGGAGACCATTCCCAAAAAATACTGAAGAAAATAACACCTTAAAAAATAGAGTAACCCAAATGGCAAAAGAAATCCAAAAAAACCAATGAGGAGAAAAATACCTTAAAAAGTAGAACTGTCCAAATGGAAAAGAAGGTCCAAAAGCTTACTGAAGAACATAATAATTTAAAAATTAGAATAGTGTAAATGAAAGTCAATGACTTTATAAGAAATCAAGAAATTATAAAACATAGCTAAAAGAGTGAAAAGAAAAATAGAAGACAATGTGAAGTATTTCACTGGAAAAACCACTGACCTGGCAAATAGATACAGGAGAGATAATGTAAAAATTATTGGGCTACCTGAAAGACATGATCAAAAAGAAGGCCTAGAAATCTTTCAAGAAAGTTCCAAGGAAAACTGTCCTGATATTCTAGAACCAGAGGATAAAATAGAAATGGAAAGAATCCACTGTTCACCTCATGAAAAAGATGCCAAAAGGAAAACTCTAGGGAATATTACATCTAAATTTTAAAGTCCTCAGATTTGGGAAAAAAATATTCCAAGCATACAGAAAGAAACAATTGAAGTATTGTGGATTCACAGTCAGGATAACACAAGACTTAGCAGCTTCTATGTTAAAGGATTGATAGGCTTGGAATATGATATTCTGGAGGTCAAATGAGCTGGGACTAAAACCAAGAATCACCTACCCAGCAAAACTGACTATAATCCTTTAGAAGAAACAAATGGGAATTCAATGAAATAAAAGATTTTCAAGCACTCTTGATGAAAAGACCAGAGCTAAATAGGAAATTTGACTTTCAAATACAAGAACCAAAAGAAGCATGAAAATGCAAAAAAAAAAAAGAAATCATAAGGAACTTAATAAAGTTGAATCGTTTACATTCGTACGTGGAAAGATGATATTTGCAACTCATGATATCTTTTTTGTATTAGGGTAGTTGGAGGGAATACACACACACACACACACACATATTATATATATATATGTATGCATGTATGTATGTATGTATATATACCCTAAAGTAAAATTGGGATAAAGTGGATGATGGTGGGGTTGATAGAAGAGTGTTAAGATTGGGAGAAAAGGTAATCAGAAGTAAACACTTTCAGGAAGAAACAGAGTCAAAGGAGAGAAAAGAATAAATGGGGGGGGCAGGATAGGATAGAGGGAAATACAGTTAGTCTTTCACAACATGATTATTATGGAAGTGTTTTGCCTGACTACACATGTATAACCTATATTAAATTGTTTGCCTTCTCAATGAGGTTGGGCAAGGAGGAATGAAGAGAGAGAATTTGGAACTCAAGAGTTTTTTTATTTTGTGTGTGTGTGTGTGTGTGTGTGTGTGTGTGTTTTGGAGGGCAATTGGGATTAAATGACTTGCACAAGGTCACATGATTAGTTTTTTGTGTTAATTGTCTGAGCCCTGATTTGAACTCAGGTCCTCCTAACTCCACGGCTGGTGCTGTATTCACTGTGCCACCTAACCACTCCTGGAACTCATGTTTTAAAAACAAATGTTAAAAATAATTTTTACATGCAACTTTGAAATAAAATACTACAGACAGTGGGGCATATAAATCTATCTTGTCTTTCAGAAAAATAGAATGGAAGAGGATAAGAGAAGAGGTGGAGGGGTGAGAGAAGGGAGGACACATTGAAGGAAGGGGTAATCAGAATGCACGTCACCTTGGGGTGGTGGGAGCAAAGAGATGGGAAGGACATTTGGAACTCAAAGTCTTGTGGAAGTGAATGTTGAATATCAAAAATGAATTAATTAATAAGAAAAAAATACTAAAAATTTTCTGGATAGGTGATTGGGAAAAAAAACACTAATTTTTTTTAATGAATTTTTATGTAGGTAACATGAAAAGCATTAATAAATGAAAAATAAAATTAATTATATTTTTAACATTGAACACAACTTGTTATTAATTTTAAAACCATTTACCATTTCAAAATTACCTTTTATTACATTTCACAATTATTACAAAGGAAGAAATATTGAAAATGACACATAGTATTCAACTGAAGTAACTCAATCCTAATTTTTCAAATAACTTACTGATAATAAAATGTAATAACAGAAGAAAGGATACAAGACTTTAAAACTCGACATCCTAAAGAAATTTAAATCATGTAAACCAATTTCTCAAAGAAAAGCCTAAAAAGTACCTTAGCCAACATACCTTTGCAAAATGATGAGTCATGGAAGCCAGAGGTAATAGAATTTTAGCATATATACAATATTATTTGTTAAATGTAATGGAAAAATGAGAGTATGGGAGTATTACAGTAAAAAATAGAAGAAGGTAGATTAAAAGCAACTTAAAGAAATCTTGTCAAGTAACTCACCAAAGCAATATACTTCTGCAATCATTTCAGGTTGAAAGTTGAAGACCAACAATCATAATACAGAAAAGATTTTCAAAGATTCTGTTGTGGGGTGTGTGTGTGTGTGTGTGTGTGTGTGTGTGTGTGTGTGTGTGTTTAAATAGTTTTTTAAACAAACTATTCCACATGAAGTAATATGGTGCCATAACACTTGGAATCAAACAGCATTGTTCATGTACTTGCAAAGGAGGTAGAAATTGCACCAAATTAAGCTCAGAAGGAAAAAAAAAAATTATTCATTAAGTGTTTGAATGTCAAGTGAGCACTTCTTAATGTTGCCCAAAGGAAAAGAAGATACTAAATATGTGGAGAAGATTTTTGGACTTTTTTTTTGACATAAAAAGTTAACAAAGAGGGAATTAACTACCAATTTATAAACCTATTTTTACATCTATGTACATTTTTATTCATATGCACATGCACTTATGATATTGACAATAAGGGTGTCATGAGGGAACAAGCAGAGTTTTCCAAGTGATATTACATGATAAACCAGAACTTCATCATGGTATCATTGATTTAAAGATGTGGAAAATACAATATCATGTTGTGTTTGTTTTCTGTTGAATGAGTGTATGTGTTTGTGTATGTGTGTGTGCGTGCGTGCACCAATGAGATAGAGCAAAACATTGCCATTAATATTATCTTCATACAAAATGTTTCCTCTTTCATACAATGATATTATTTGTTATCATTAAAACACGTAGTAAAAAAGATGCCCTCATCTGATGATTCTTAATTGATATCAGATGAGTAAAAAATTGGTGAGATAAAGGTATTGTTCATTGTCATGATGGAGATGTGTCACAAATTCCAAGTTAAAGAGTGATTCCCCATGAATGGTTCCCCATGACTAGTTAGATCATCCAGAAAATACCATTCATGGAAGACATTTATGTTGGTTGCATAAAGCCCTGAAAAACTACAGAGCCTTCTGGTATCAGAAGCTTTTATGCTAATGATTGGCATAGAACAAGCTAAGTGGATGAAGAATATTAACTGCACCGATTAAAATACTCAATTAAATGAGAAAAACAACAACAAAAAGACAAGCAACAACCAAAAAAACTTTTAAAACTTCTTCAGCACTGAATTTCAAAAGAAAGAAAAGTTCCTAAAAATTTTAGTTGTCCAAAAGGAGAATATGCTATCTCAGAAGTTAATGTGTTCCCTGTCACTGAAAATATGCAACCAATATTTGGTTGAACATTTGTTATTCTTGTTCAGTTGTTTCCAACTTTTTGTGATCCCATTTTGGGGCTTGCTTAGCAAAGATACTGGATTAGTTTTCCATTTCCTTCTCCAGTTCATTTTATAGATGTGGAACTGAGGAAAACATGATTAAGTGATTTGCCCAGGGTCACATAGCTAGTAAGTGTCTGAGCTGGTTGTGAACTCAGATTTTTCTGACTCCCAGCCCAACACTATTCAATGCACCCCTTAGTTGTCCTGATGACTGTTTCTTAGGGATGCTACAAAGATAATTCCTATTAACACATGCAAACACATTAACTTTCTGCTGAATGAGTGTGTGTGTGCACGTGTGTGTGTATTATTGGACAGAGCCCTTCTTGCTTTGGGTTTCTGTAATCTAATTAATGTTAACATTGATGAGCACAGTATCATAAATCTGTGGGAAGAAGTTTTCTACAAAATGACACTGGATAATTGGTTTTTTGCCTACATGGAAGTTGTACCCTATTTGTCTGCTATGCTCCTCTTTGTTTCAGTGATTTTAGGGGACCATGTGTATACTTGGGGATCCTCTTGAAGAATTGAGGAGTGACCATTAAATGTTTCTTGCTTTATCTCATACATGTAGGGTTGTACTGGAGCAAAGAACTACACTCAGGGATCCAGATTCATAACAGCCCTTTTGCCCTGGAGCAGAACAGAGGCTGTTATAGTAATTTGAGAATGTGTGAAGGAGGAAATAAAGATTTCTTACAACATAAAGAAGAATTGAGATCACTAACCAAAAGGCTAGGAATGCTGTTGGCAAAATTACAAACTACAGAAAATGTATCTTTAGTGCTGGATGAAAAAAAAGTCTCTCTTTTCTCCTTGCTTTCACTACTCTACTTCCCCTGGATTAGCACCTTCCTGAATCACTTCTTCAGGTAAGAACAAAAGTGAGCTATCGCACTGCAGAACTAATGTACTGTTATCCCTAACATAAGTATTTGTCTTTAAAAAAACAAAAAAGAAAAGGTTTTTAAGGTCAGAGTAAGCGTATTTATGATGATATGAATCAGTAATGGATGAGTTGGAGGGAGAGAAATAGAGACAGAGGAGAGACAGAGACAGAGACAGAGACAGAGAGACAGAGCAAGACAGAGAGAAAGAATGAGGATTTGTGGCACAGAAAACATTCCCTGAATTCCTCTTGTCATAGCAGAAATGTAAGAGTCTATTCTACCATACCTGAAAAGCATTTGGCAGTTTAGCTTGAGTAATGACCTACCTGCCAGCTCCCCACCTACTACTGATCTGAGAGAAGAACTCCTCAGGGTCAAGACGATGGCCCAAATGTCCATTGGTCTGGTCCTATGTCCAAGCACCTGGAGACCTTTAGATCCAGTACAGATTTAGAAGCTCACTTGTAGGGGCCAGGAAATTTGCCTATTGTCACTACAGTAACTTCTCAGCAGGGGTAGCTCTCTTGATCCTGGAAGGGAAAAATTTTTTTTAGCATACAACGTAGAAAATGTTGCCTACTCATTAGGCATCTGTACAGAATGTACTGCTATTCAGAAGGCCATCTCAGAAGGACACAAAGAGTTTCGGGCTATGTTAAAGACCTTAGCTTAAAAAGGCCAAGGTCACCTACTGCATCCTGGACCATCTCTATTTGTCCTGTTCCATTTCTGACCACTGGACCCATATGACTCTGGAGAACAAAGTGAGGCTGGTGACTGAATAAACCTCTCTCATTTAAATCTAATTCACTTGCCTATCATGGTAAAACCTCCCTGATGTCATGGTCCTCTTCCAGAATGAAGGACAAAAACACCAAAACCAGCAATAACTAGATGGTCAAGAGAATATTCTGAGAGATCTAGAAGTCCCCCTTATGATTGAAGTCTTTGATGATGATGGCATTAGCTCTTTTAATAGTAGCTGTAAGAGTTCTTTGGATTAGATAGTTTCTAAGATCCCCTCCAACCCTAACATCTACTGAATCAGAGGCAATGTAATTGAATCAGGGAAGTTTGAAGTAAGTTGGCATAGTTCTCAGAATGTTTTTAAATACACAAAATAAAATACAAAGGATTACAAAGGAAACCAATTATGTTGAAATACTAATGATTGGTCAATTTTTGTCCTTTCTTCTTGATGAGAGCCAAAATGATGTTACTAAAGTCAAATTTCAATGTGTCTGACTGTTGATCAGACCAATACAAGCTTGCAGTGTTCTACCACAGGTTAGGTACAAATAGTCTCTGTCAATATTTGGAATGGATTCTGTAAATTTTCACATCCTGTGTTTCCTTTTTGTTTTTTCAATTCTGTTTTTCTCATAGAGCACAGCACCTTCTCTGATATGGGTACACCAAGCTGAGCAGTCCTGTGCCACTGTCTCCCATGTCACGCAATCAATTCCAAAGTTCTTGAGAGTGATCTTGAGTGTGTTCTTGTAACACTTCTTCTGACCACCATGTGAATGCTTGCCGTGTGTGAGTTCTCTATAAAACAGTGTTTTGGGCAAGCATACATTTTGCATTTGAACAACATGGCCAATCCATCTGAGTTGTGCTCTCTGAAGCAGAGTTTGAATGCTTGGTAGTTTAGCTTGAGTAATGACCTCACTGTCTGGTAACTTATCGTTCCAGATGATCTTCAGAATCTTCATTAGGCAATTCCATTACTCTTGGAATACTAATACCAAAATATTTAAAACAACAACAACAAAAACAAAAACAAGCTCACAGAGCCCAATTTGAGAATCTTTGGCCTAGGTAGGTTCTTTCCAAATCCAACATTCCATGTGTTAAGTTTCATTCTATATTTTACAATTTAGCTCTAACATTTTATGTTTTCTATTTTTTACTGTTCTCAGACCCTCCCTAGCAACTCTGCGATTCGTTGAACACAAGTGCCTATCAGGAATCTCTTGACAGCCAAGATCTTTCTCCATGTCTCCAACTTCTATTGTGAATTGTGTCATGAAGTAATGTAAAATAATTATACAGTTTCCATATTAATTTTGCAAGGTTGGAACAAAAATAATCACCCTTTGATGACTGATCTTCTGATATCTTTAGTTGGAGTAATGAAGGCCAAAGTCACTGTGTATTCGTGGTTTGAGTCCAGCTTCCTCTCTGGATGCTGTATCTTATATTCAATGAGTATCATCCCACTCACCAAACCAGAAGGTGTACTTCTTATGTGGTGGAGATGGGGGGTGGGGATGGGAACCCCAAAATGTCAGGATACAAGATGGAATCTGCCTAGCATGAATTCATGTACTCAAAACTTCTTCCAGTCAAATGGCAAAGTTTATTGCAATGTCAATTCTTTGGGAATCTGTATCTTAATGGGGGTGAGATTGCTGCTTACATACAAAAAGGGCAGTGAAAGGATCCAGATAGGATTAAGAAATGGTAAGTAGCCTGGGGTGCATCAGATACAACATTGGAAAAGACATCAAGTAAGCTAATTAGGAGACAGATAGGATTAAGGAGTGATCTTTACATGCAGGAAGTCTGGGGTGGGAGAAGAGGGAGGAGAAAGGAAGTAAGATAAATAGGTGATCTAGAAGGGCTAGGGTGGACCAGTCACCCTGGACAGAGTTGTCAGTGATCTGGGCTGCTGAACTGTATGGGAAAATTCAGGGATTGGGCTGCTTGAAAATACATGGTCTTTTCTTTTTAGGGGTTCAGGTCCCATCACCCATGAGTTCCTCCTTAAATGTCGCTCAAACAACCCAAAATATCATACAACAACCAAGAAAGGACATATAATTTTGATGTTTTAAATAACAAATATCAGAGTCTTATGTCCTTTCTGGGTTGTTGTATATTACAATTTGCATTGTCTTGCACTGGTCCCGTCCAAGCTCAAGTTTGGGAGGAAGATAGTCCTCCATGGTACTAGTAACAGTTCTACTGTGCTGATCTATCAGTCTCCCAAATTATACTATGGTTATCTTGACCTAATCTCTGATGATGCTACATTGTGGCTTTTTATATCCATCTTCTTTGTTAACATCTGGCTAATTTCATTTACCAGCCCCAAAGACTAAATTTTTCCATCTATCATTTCTTTTTGTGAATCCTTGATATAATATATTTGGGGCATTACATTTTTAAAGTTAATGAAATTACTGGATATATCATAGAAGGACTTCAACTAGCCTCTGCCCAGGCCTTGCTCATAGCAGCCTATATCCAGTTTAACCACTTGGTCAAAAGGATATTCCCCTGCCCTTAACAAACTCAGTATAATAAGGATAAACAAATAATAAGACAAGTCAACAAGCATTCTTTAAGTGCATGCTATGTTCTAGGCACTATGCTAAGTGCTAGGGATACAAAGAAAGGCAAAAAAATCCAGTACCAGGCCTCAAGGAGTTCACAATCTAACAAGGGGAACAACAAAGAACTACTTACAAACAAGATAAGACAGGATAGGGGCGGAGCCAAGATGGCGGCGTAGCAGCAGCAATATATCGCAGCTCTCACATAGCCACCCCCAAATACCCATGGAATAGGACTCTGGACCAACCTAGAACTTCAAAAACACACACAGATACTTCCCACTAAAGTC
>JAQQSV010012552.1:0-12737 GCA_028646515.1 Pseudochirops corinnae
GACTGGGGGAGGGGGGACACACTGGGATGACTGTTTTGGGGCGGTGGGTGGGGGAAAGAAGGGGAGAAAATATGTAACTCAAAATCTTGTGGAAATGAATGATGCAAACTATAATAAAATTAAAAAAAAAAAAACAAATTTCCTTTCTTATCTGTTGCTTGCTTCTACCTCTACCACGTATCTCTCTGTTGCACTCTAAAGACAATAATTTTTAATTCTTTACAGATTATAGTGTTGCATGATTTTCAATTGATCAACATTGGCAGAGTATTATATTTTAAAAGTTGGAATTATTTCTCAGAGTTCAGAGAAGGAAGCTTTGCAATTTCCTGAAGTCAACCAAGACTGATCCTTACTCCTCCTATTTAATTGTAGACTCCATTCATCGTCTGCTTATACTCTCCATCCAAGATATATACATAAATGGATGAGTCCTATTGGTTACTGCCTAAATACATGTCTTAATCTGGAAATTAGGCATTCTTTATCCACTTCATTTTACCTATGTGGACAATTAGGATTTCTTCCAATAGTGCAATGTTATTAATGAACAGAAATATCTGGAAGCCACAAGATTCAAAAGTAATCCCTCCTAAATGTTGTTTCTTTTCTCAATGACCCCCATGAAAGTGGCGAATACCTTTGTTTAGCATATGCCTCCCTCTCCCCTTTTGTGCTTCACCTAACTTAAATAATCGAAAGGTCATATAGAGCTCTCTCTGTTATATCTCTAACAGCTGGCATTTTGCTCTATTGAATCAAATGCTTCTTATAAATCAACAAACAATAAGCACAGTTGTATTTTGTATTCTCCACAACACAACATATGATGGTAAATATATGGTCTACTATGAAATATGACTTCAGAAACCTTGACTGTTCCCTACTAGTCTGATCAAGGATCTTCTTAATGCATGGGTATATGATGCTAATAATTTTAAGAAGCTGAGAAATAAGGAACATAGTCGCTGTTCTCTCAGTTACCCCTTTTTTGAAGTGGGGGGCCTTAATAAGGGGTAGGAGTGTTGTCCTATTTTTGTTTTCTTCCCATCCTTTGGATACTTGTGAACTGGTCATTCAATACCCTTAAAGTTTTATCAAATTCAGCACTGATTGATTATCTCTATGTTGCTGTTGAGTCATTTTTCAGTCATGTCTAATTCTTCATGACTCTATTTGGGGTTTTCTTGGCAAGGATACTGGAATGGTTTCTCATTTCCTTCTCCAGTTCATTTTACAGATGAGGAAACTGAGGCAAACAGGGTTAATTGACTTGCTTAGGGTTACACATTCTAGTGTCTAAGGCCAAATGTGAACTCAGGAAGAGGAGTCTTCCTGACTCTAAGTCCAACACTCCAGCAGACTGCACCACCTGGTTGCTCTCATTTCTGCATACACCTGTTCTTATCCAGCTCCTCTGCCTATTTTTATTCCCTTTGGTATAAGTCTATCAGCTCTACAAACATATCCAAGTGAGGTAATTCTCCAACTTGTGATGGTTAAAAATAAAAGTTTGTATAAAAATCTCTGTACATCTTTTCTACTTTTCTTTTATTTGCTGTCCTACCATTTTCATTCTTAAAATCCCTCACAATGATGCTCTTGAAGTGGATATCTCTGGGCAAAGTTTGTAAAAACTAGTTTTACCTCTCCACTCACTGCCTGTATGGAAGGAAGGAAGGAAGGAAGGAAGGAACCATATATTAAGTGCCTACTATGTACAAGGCACTTAACGAATATCTCATTTATATCTTTACAACAACCCTGGGAGGGGCTGCTAATTCCAGTCCCATTTTACAGTTGAGCTATATAAGGTAGAGAAAGGTTAAGTGATTTCCCCAGGGTCACACAATCAATAGGTGTCTGATGTTGAATTTGAATCCAGGTCTTCCAGATTCCAGGCCCAGTGCTCTATCCACTGCATTACCAAGCTTTCTCTGAGTCAATCATAAGATGGTACTGTTCATGATGTGCAATTATCCTTCTTTGTAAGATTATACAAATGAATGCAACTTCTAAACTAGTGAGCAATGCTTGGCTGACAACTAAATCCACTTAGCAGAGAAGTCTAGTGTCTGCTGACTAAGGTACTTCCTTATAAAATCTTCGGTTTCTTTGCAATAGCAAGTGACTTCTATATGGAATTACTGTTATCTCTGTATCCTTCCTTCCATATTTTTTTCATCAACTTGTTTTACATAGGTCAGGATGAAATTGCTTTATCTTCTCATTTTTAATCTTTCTAACTAATTTTGATCATTACTCTTAAGAAGTCAATAGTTTGCACACAAATAGGTGATTCAGGGATGATACCCCAAATAAGTAATAAGTCATTTCCCATTTACTGAAATAATATGAAATTCATTTTTCAAATGTTATTTCATTCCCCACTCCCATGTCCAGGCCCTTCAGATTCTACCCCCAAATAAAGTATTTATAATATATAAGCATGAGATTTCTAGTTGGTCCAAGAGCATTCCAGTACTATGATTATTAATGATCCAAATTCTCCAGCATATTTCTTACTAAATGCAATTATTCTGTCTTTTGCATTTAAAGTTAGGACTTGAGGACAAAATGTGAAATGGAACATCCTACCAATTATTCTTGACAATGAAGTTGAAAGGATAATAGCATGATAAAACTAGAGTTAGAAGGGTAGAACTCACAACAGAGTTCAAGCCCAACTTCATATAGCAAATGAGGAAACTGAGGCCCACTGAGATGAATTAATTTGCTCAAGATAACCCTAATAAGGAAAAGAGGCAAAATTTGGGCTACTTTCTTTGGCATGCCGTAAATACATACCTCAATTCATACTTTTTCTTGATGTATAGTATTTTATCCTAACCTACTAAAAAATATCGCAAACTAGAATTTTCTATATAAAATGTATTTTGGTCATTTTTATCAGGTCTCACTTTTGAGTTCATACTTATAGAGTTTACTTTAGGAAATAACTGCAATATTACTGCATCATTCTAGGATATTCTTAAACCACCACTAAATTTCAATGCTTGTTATTTATGTGTATATGCCTAACCTATATGTCTCAATGAATGTTTTTTTTTAAATTCTGTGTAAATTCACTTAAATTCATTTAGTCTATGTTTTTATACCAGTTTCTCTCAAGTCCAAACACCAGCTAAGTTAACATCCTCCAATTATTACTAACAGTAGCTAGTCCAATCTGGCAAGGGTTTATTGAGTACTGATATTGTTTTTAAAAGTAGTTCAAAATAAGAGTTCTACAATGCTTTATAGTTTACAAAACATTTTCAAACACTCTGATCTGACCTTCACAAAACTGAGAAGTAGGCAGTGTATATGTGATTCCCATTCTGTAGATTAGGAAACTGAAGTTCAGACAGGTTAAGTGACTAGTATATACCAAAAGCTAAATAAATATACAAGGTATGCCAAAAGGGGAAAATCCTGGAGGATTCTGGGAAGACGGCGGTGTAGGTCAGAAAATTCCAAGTTCTAGAGATGTTCCCCCACAAAAGAAGTAAAATAGCACCTCAGGTGAGCAAAGTGTGGGTGGAGATAAGAATAGGGGCATAACTGAGGTCCTCCTGGAACAATTTGAGAATATCAGAAAGAAAAATCCCAGGATGAAGTTTGGTCCCAGTGAAGAGTAAACACCTCCAAGCTAGGTTCCGTTTAAACAGCAAGCAGCTAGCCCTTTAAACAACAAGTGGCATTCCTTGGGGTTAGTGGGTTGAGATACTGGCTAGGCCCCAGTCACTGGAACTTTTACCCCAGGGATAGTGAGGGGAGTTGGGTGTTTGAACCCGGGAAGATCAAGGGAACCTCTGCTAACCAGGAATGACAGACCCAGCTGTGCTGAGAAGAGAGTGGGGGTGAGAAGGAACAAGCACATGCCTGGTGAGTGCAGAAGCAGTGGGACAGAAAGCCCATGGCTGTGGGTATTTACAAGAGGATGACGTTTGGCTTTGGCTTCAGGCCAAAGGGAAGAATTGAAGACCTTGGACAAGGGGCACCTTTCCCCATACCGCAGGGTGAGAGGTCACTAACTACAAATAACTAAGCTATCACCAAAAAAAAAAAAAAAAAAACCCAGCACAGGAAAAGGAAAAAGATTCCAACTATGGAAAGCTATTTTGGGAATAGGGATGACCGGGGTTCATCTTCAGAGGAGGAAATTGAAGTAAAGAAACCCCCAAAGTGTAATGTTAACTAGTTACCTTCCCAAAAAGAATTTAGAGAAGAAGACCTTATAATTAAATAATATTGTCCTGAAGCATTAGAACAAGGGGGGAAAGTAGAAACAGAAAAAATCCATTGATCACCACTTAAAATAGGTCCTAGGAGGAAAACTCATAGGAATATGAGTCATTCTGAAATCCCCAGCTCAAGGAAAAATTATTAAAAAATCAAGATTAAAACAATTTAAATATGATGGTACCACAACTAGAATTACACAAGACCTAGCAAAAGAAACATTAAAGGACCGCAGATCTTGAACGACAACATATGAAAGAGCAAAAGAACTTGAGGCTCCATCCAAAAATATCATATCCTGCAAAATTAACTATTATCTTGAACAAAAAAAAAAAAAAAGGACATTTGAAAAACTTTCAGACTTTCAAAACTTCGTTTAAAAAAACCCCTTAACTTTTTAGACAATTCAACATATAAGAACCAATATAAATAAAGGTACATAACAAAGACTGATTATAAGGGATCCATAAGGACAGTTTACTCTTTACATATGTAAAATGTAAAATTTATGTCTAAGATTCTTATTAATAATTGGGTAATTCATAAGAAAGATTGGGGAGAACCTGGGCATGATATCAATTTAAAAAGTAAAACCATTTAGGAACAGCTAAAAAGAGTAATACTTTTATACAAATGAGATGCAAGATGAAGAACTGATACACAGGAATTAGATGGGGGAGGAGGGTAATACTGGCAACCTACTTTTATCAGGAATGGGTGTAAGAGGAAACAATACATAAATATTTAGAAGAGTATAGAAGTCTTATAAATTCAGAAGAAATAAAATGGTAGGGGCACAGGGAGGGGGGAGAGGACAAGGGAAGGATCTTTAGAGTGGAGGGTGAGAGAACAAGTAAATAGGAGTATAGAAGGGTGTTTAAATTTATAAGAATGGGAGGATAGGGGAAGGATCCTTGGAGGGGGTAGGCAAGTCCTAGGAGGGCAAAGTAATAGGTAAAAATAAAATAGAGAAGGCAGGAGGGATAGGAAACAAGAGATATGCATATACATAAAAACAAAGATCAGGAGTAGAATAGGTTCGGGAATGTATATGTCCATATCTATAGTTATGGAGAAATATATCTGAACTTTATTGTGGTCTTCTGTGCAGGGTTGAGGGGAGGAGAAAAAAGAACCAAGTAAAAAAGTGCACAGCAGAGAACAAAAGAAAACTCACAAGGGAGCAAAGAGGGACAATTCTCAACATAATGAGTATTATTTACCATATATGCTTTCTTGAAATGAAAATCTATTGTTATATATCTTGAATCCTCTCATGTTCTGCTATGCACATGCTTTTATTTCTTTCTAACTTTGTATTTTAAGTTCCAATATTTAAGTTGATGATATGTTTTTGTTTCTTTTTTTAATTCTCTATTTGTGTTCTGGCATTTGAGTCTAAAATAAAGTTTTGGGGAAAAAAAAAAATAAATTGGGGCAGCTCGGAGGTCCAGTGGATAGAGTGCTAGCCCTGCTGCTATATTCACTAGGCCATCTATCTGCCCACAGTAAACTCTTTAAAAGAAGGGGCGAGGGGGATTTTTCCCAAGTTTTTACTTAAAACCTAAAGTTATAGACAGCAAAGACAAGATCAACATGTATAACAGATACAATCATGGAAACCTAACATTTTTTTTTAGTTGGTCTTTTCTAAATTCTAATAAAGTTCAGGTTTTATGGGAAAAGCAATGGAAAATAAAAAGGGAGTATCAAAAAATAAAGGGGAAAAAAACAGAACCATGATGGCTAAGACAATAAAATGGTGAAATAACAAGAGAGTAAAGAAAAATATGAAGAATAGTGACAGGGCTGGAATGAGGCTTCAGCTCTTAGCAACTTCGGATCAACTGCCTATACCTAAGTAAAGCCAATACCTACAGAGAACAATACAGAAGAGGTCTTAGATCAGGAGAAAGATGTGCCAAAGATGAAGAAAAAAGAGCAGGGCAACACCATGGCTCCTGCCTTTGCACAGCTGGCCAATCACTCTGTGCTTCTCCATGATAAAGGTATTTTAAAAGGAAGATGCTAAAGAAAGGCTAGTCTTTGAGCATTCTCCCAGCTGCTATAGATACTGGAGCAGTTTTGCCATTTCCTTCTCCAAATGAGAAAACTGAAGCAAACACAGCTAAATGACTTGGGTCATGCAGAGAGTAAGTATCTGGGGCCGAATTTAAACTCAGGTCTTCTACCCAATGTGCTACCTAGCTATCTGTCCCCTCTCAGGGCACATGCTATTTCTTTTTTTCTTTTTTTGGAGGGGGAGAAGGGGGGAGAAGTTAACCATGAATCTTTATTAAATATCAAAGCAATAGAAAGAGTTAAAAAAACAAACCCAGAAACAACAAAAATTCTAACAAAGAATCCTTAGGCTGGAGGGGATCTAGAGAGGTCATCTAGACCAACTTCCTTCCTTTATTCTGCAAAATATGTATGATCCCCTGCTTTTTAAAAAAGTTAATTTAAAATTAATTTTATTAACATATTTTGCATTCACATATCCTTTACTTCTCAACATACTCCTCTACCTCTCCCATCCAGAGAACGAGGTATTTCTAATACAGATTCCTGGCTGTAGCACATTTCTTCCTATCCTAATTATTTCAGCTTCTAAATTAACTGATTTTCTTTCTTTAAATGCCTTCTAATTCATAAAATATTCCATTTAATAGATATTTTACTAGTCTAAATGGGCTATCAAAGCATCCCATAAACAATGGAACTATTATATTAAAGATATAAGGCCAGATACACACATCCTTGTCCTCCCCAGGCATATTAACTTGATGTTTTACAGGTAGAATCTCATTTAGTTCATCATTCATTTTATATAACCTTACTGGGTTTACTCATCTACCCTCTCTGGCATACACAACATTGTTTAATATCTGTATGACTGAAAAGACAGCAGAGAGAAAATTAATCCTATTTCCTAATGGCCAACAGCATCATTGTCCTTTTTCTGGAAAGGAAATGAACACAAAATAAAACTGATTCACCACCACAGCAGAAAGCTAAAATCATTGCCGTTGTAATTGGCAACACAAAAGCACTTATACACTAAAAGACGATGCATATCTCTGCCTTTCAAATAAAAAATTATTATATTCAATGATCAAAGTTGTCAGGTAAGGAGATTCCCTGTTCTGCACTGCTGCCATTAGTGATACAGTAAATGACAGCTGCCATTATGAATCCAAATGTCATCACTGCTCTCAGACTCAACATATTAAACTACCAATGGTCTTTTGGATTAAAATGCACACAGGACTTTCTTGTCATCTATGTTTGACAAAAATTCTAATTTTGGAGAAAACAACACTTAATTATATGTCATAGAAAAACCACAGATATTTCAAACAGAACAGGAAATACTTAACCACCATCATGACTTCTCCTCCTTATGCAAAAAATATGAATTAAATGTTATAAATAATAAAATGGCAATACATAAAAATTCTTTGAAAAAAATTAGATGACCACAATAATAAGGAATTTAATCTTTTCTTTTTGTATTCTCACCAGACCTATATCAGTAAACTAGAATAAACATGTTATTAAAACAGAATCAATAGAAAGCTTTAAAATATACAGTACCACAAAAGGTCAAGCCCTGATATTGATTTTAATATAACATTTTTTGTGCAGCTTCCCAAAGGGTTCTTTTCTAATATTGTTCTTCATTTTTCTTTCACTTTGTTCCTTGACTGGTGAATGTGTTGTTCTTGTCTGCAAAGAGCCGTCTACAAAAAGAAGTTTGCTGAGTGTGTGTCATACCTATGACATGCTGCTAGGAAATGGGAGTGGGGGAAGGACATTTAGAGACAGTGAGATGATAAAAACACAGAGCTGAACAGGACCACATAATTCAACTTCCAAAACTGAGTGCAACACATTTTAAAAGCAGAGCAATCGATCTCTCAATCACCAGTGTAGTACAATATAATCTAGCACAATGTTTCTAAAATTGTGCTTCAAGGAACCCTGAAATATTCTGAGTCTGTTTATTTTTAATGAACCTTATGTTATCTGTAAATAAGGCATTAAAATAATTTCAGAAGCTCTTATACAAAGGCTCTGACAACGTTTTGTTTAAACCAAAGGATGGAAAAGTTTGAGATCCATCGAGTCAAGAGAGAGATGAATTTGAATACTGATACTGATAATTACTATGTGACCCTGGGGAAGTGACTTAATCTGAGTCTCAGTTTCATCATCTGAAAATGGTGGCATGTACTTTGCAATAGACAAGGTGGTTATCTCTTGCTCAGACAACAAGGTTTTCTATTAAATACCTGGAGAAGAGAGTAAGGCTGGTCACTTAAATCCAATTCACTTGCAAAGCATGGGATCCCCTTCCTGTTGCCATGATCCTCTTCTGAGAATAAAGGACAAACAACAACCTGTGAATAGTGGAAGCTGCCCCACTAGGGACCCAACTGATCAGTTCCAGCGGGGCAATGCAGCTCCCCTCCCTCCCTCCCTTCCTTCCTTGTTTCTCTCCTCTCCTTTTATCCACATAGGGTATCATATCCTTATCTGTGGATGCTCTGCACAAAGAAATGTAAATTTTGATCTCTGAAACCTTGCAAGATATCTTGGGGTTCACAGCCTATATTTCTGTCTTAAGGACCATGCCTTAAACACAAATCACTCTGGCTCTCATTGATTAGTCAACAACAGGTTGCAGCCAAAGCCCCACTTCGTCATTGTTTGGGTCCAGTGGATTAAGTGAAAATTAAATTCAGAACTAAAACACAAACTAAGTCTATTAAAAAACATGCTGTATCAGTGTAATCTAGAGTACAAACCCATGACATGGTATACTTTTCACAGTCTAAGGATGTTTTTAACTAAGTTAAAACCTAAACCACATCTGAAATATTGCTGGTAGAGATCGGACTCTATCCTAATGATCCTCAAATCGTCATTTTGATCATTCTGAAAGAAGTATATGTTATAAAATAACAGCTCCTATGGATGTGACAGCAAAAAAAAAAAAAAAAGATTTTGCTTTAAATAAAGATTGATGCCAAGAATTCACTATCCCTGAAAATTTAACCAAGTCTCTAAATCCAAACATGAAGAAGATTTAAGTCCAGTGATACAGGAATAGCTTAAGAAAAAGCATAATCCTTCTTTTATGAGGAAAATGAATGCAAACTTTAGTTTTGTCACTTCTCCCATTCCTATCTATTGGATGTATTCTACTTTTCTGTTCTCCTTACCCACAATAACAATACAGCTCTTGCTCTGAGACCTACAGTGTCCTAACTGGTGAATTCCACATGGCTCCTAATATCTAGCCAAAACAACCATGCTTCATAGCCCAAGAATGCCCCTCCAAGTGACCACCATTCTCCCATCTATATTTTTTTCTCCCTATTAGAATGTATGCTCCTTGGGGGTAGAGACCAACTCACTTTTCTGTTTATAGTCCTAGAATTTAAATTAACTCTTTAATAGACTTTTTTCATTCATTCACCAGTAGCTTAGTTCTTTTATTCTTTTTCTTTTCTTCACAACAAACATCATCCATTTTCTCCAAAGTTCTAGGAATGGTTTTTTTTTTTAACAAATCTAGGTTGCTATGGAGACATTCTAAAGCACTTGCGAAAAACATTTCTGTGCCTACTTCATAATAAATAATATCAATCAGATATGAGAGATAGTAATGGTTGTTCTTTTTTGTTTTTAATTTCCTGAAAATTGTATGGTAAATTTGACAAAAGTATTTATAAAGTGGACAGTTCCTTTAAGGTTACAGTGAATTTAAATGCATATTAATTTTCAGTTTCTATATTGTTATACAGCATTTTGATAGAGTGACTGGTTTTAAATGCATACTTGTGATTTTTTTTTTAAAGCTCTTTATCTGTGGAGGCTATTTAGAACTAATGATCTTTTAACAGTTCCATGAAAAATATAAAATTAAATAATGCAAAATATTTTAAAATCCATCTTTAATAAACTAAACCAATATAAATGAGGAAATGGCAGAGATAAATGAGTAGGCAATATAATAGCTATACATATGTAAGTGCACAGGAACACTGCTAGGGCTATTACTGGGACCAAAAATTTTTTACATATAATAACATTTCCTGCATTATAGTACAATTTACATAATTTTAATCTATGTCCAAAAATGGGAATAATGACAAATGATTTTCTGCTTTCTTTTGTCTCCTTTCCCCAACTATATATTCAGAAAAGCAGAGTTCTAGTGCAAGCACTGGATTTAATTCATACTAACAAGGAACTGGAAACAAAAATAAAATTAATGCAATTAAATTCTTCGCCAAAGTTTCAAAATTTAAACTATTACATGACACATTCATATTGTTAAAGAATCCTTTTTTTACTACTAGTGAAGAGCCAAAAAAAACCACACCATATCAAAAGGCACAAGTCCAAAGCATTTCTAACTAAGGAGGTATGCCTGAAGGAGTTAAAACTTAAGTGCAAAGAAGCAACTGTTAACAGTGCATAACTAATAAATTGTTTCCTTATCATTTACACACATTTCAATGGAAGATTCCAATATTCTAACTCCAAAAGCAAAATGTCAGGACAGCTAATTTTTAAATTGATTTTTTAAAACACAGTTTATAGACAAAATGCTATGACTTACAGAAATATATTCACCATGATTAAAAGGCAAATAAAT
Organism: Pseudochirops corinnae; assembly: GCA_028646515.1. Lineage (NCBI taxonomy): Eukaryota > Metazoa > Chordata > Mammalia > Diprotodontia > Pseudocheiridae > Pseudochirops > Pseudochirops corinnae. Next base: position 10,916 of record JAQQSV010012552.1, read on the forward strand.
AATACCACCAACAACCAAAGGTGCATGAGAATAACTAATTTAAGAAGAATATGTATAAGAAAATACATAATTAAGAAATTAATAAGAATTCCAAAACTATCCAAGAGCATGTGACATAGAATCATGTGAGGTCTTTAAACTTAATCCTTTCCCTCATTATTTCTGATTTTAATTTCACTGTCTTCAGCTGTAAGATGCTAGGTTTCTAATATATATTTCTACCTAATAAAGAGAATCTCTAATGTTGGTCCATTGAGCAGCAGAAAATTCTCAAAAAAAAATTAAAAACTCTCAACTAAGGACCTAAATCTCATGAAGAAGAAGCAGACATTTGTGCTTAAAGTTCATATTCCCAGCTTCACTAACTGTGTATTAGTGATCCTATCTAGCTAGGCCCTCTAGCATTGATTAGACCCATCTTTTACCAACTTTGCCAATTTGCAGGATGTGAGATGCAAAATTGGTTTTGGTTGCATTGGTTTTCTTGTTAGTGGTGTACAAGAGTTTGCAATTCTTTTTGAAACTATTTCTTCATATCCTTTGACCATTTATTTTTTGGAGAATAGTTCTTGATATTATTTATTTGTGTTAGTTCTCTATATATTTTGGATATCATACCATTTTGAGAGATATTTCATACAATTTTTTCCTAATCAACAATTTCATTTCTTATGCTAACTGCATTGATTTTGTGCAAAAAAATTTACCATTTCAGGTAATAAACAATATTTTTAACTTTTGTCACTGTGTTTATCCTCTAAGCCCACAGAAATAACTATGAAATGTAACCAATCTGGTCATCTCCAATTTTTAAAAAATATGTGTGACCTTGCCCAGGGCAGTCAGGACCAGCCTTAGCTGGAGCATTCGGGAGAGTGGATCACCAGTAGCTGTGGCGGTTTCCAGAATTATCAACCCATAAATGCCAAAGACAAAGTAAAAGGTCAGTGGAACTCAGGTGGATTTGGGGGGGATGGAAGAGCAGGTCCGGCCCTCTGCCCCACTGCCAGAAGCAGCAGAAGCGGCAGCTCTGCCACCGCCTCCACATGGCTGCTTCAGGGCTCCTGGTCTGCAGATTGCAGGGGGGCCAACCGACCATTCAGAGGCTAAGCGCTCTTGCCTTAATCTGCTTAGATCTGGAATGAAGTCTCAGGTGGTGGTCCTGAGGTGAGTTTTCGGAGAGTCAAAGCTGGTGGGGGATGTAGAGACAGCAGCCTCCTAATAGCTCCGGCAGCTGCGAAAACCCCAGCAATTTGGGACAAAGCTCTCCCCTCTGGAAGCAGAGTTCTATTCTGGGCAAAGAGCCCAAAAGTCAAGTAACTGACTGGCAATATGAGCAGGCAAAGGAAGCAAAGCAAGCACAGCCATCCAACTTTAGATTGTTTTTTGGGGGGGACAAAAAGGAATAAAGCATAGAACAGGAGGAAGACAACACAGTCAGAACTCCTGCACCAAAAGCTCCCAAGAAAAATATGAACTGGTTACAGTTCATAGAGGAGCTTAAGAAGGATTTTTAAAATCAAATAAGAGAAGTAGAAGAAAAATTGGGAAGAGAAATGAGAATGATACAAGAAAAATCATGAAAACAGAGTCAACAACCTGACTGAAGAAAATAATACCTTAAAAAATAGACTAATTCAAATGGCAAAAGAGGCCCAAAAAGCCAATGAGGAGAAGAATGCCTTAAAAAGTTAATTTTGCCAGATGGAAAAAGAATCTCAAAAGCTCACTGAAGTGAATAATTCCTTGAGAATTTGATTGGTGCAAATGGAAGCTAATGACTTTATGAGAAATCAAGATACTACTAAACAGATCCAAACAA
>JAQQSV010012553.1:0-12737 GCA_028646515.1 Pseudochirops corinnae
AATTGCCCTGATATTCTAGAACCAGAGGGCAAAATAGAAACTGAAAGAATTCACTGATCACTTCTTGAAAAAGATCCCAAAAAGAAAACCCCTAGGAATATTATAGCCAAATTCCAGAATTCCCAGATCAGGGAGAAAATACTGCAAGCAGTCAGGAAGAAACAATTTGAGTATTGTGGAAACACAATCAGGATAATACAAGAGCTAGCAGGTTCTAATTAAGGAATTGAAGGGCTTGGAATATGATATTCCAAAGATCAAAGGAGCTAGGACTAAAACCAAGAATCACTTACCTAGCAAAACTGAGTATAATACTATAGGGAAAAATATGGTCATTCAGTGATATAGAGGACTTTCAAGCATTCTTGATGAAAAAACCAGAACTGAACAGAAAGTTTGACTTTCAAATACAAGAAGCAAGAGAAGCATGAGATGGTAAATAGGAAAATGATAAGGAACTTATTAAAGTTGAACTATTTACATTCCCACATGGAAAAATGATAATTTGTAACTCATAAGACTTTCCTCAGTATGAGGATAATTGAAGGGAATATATATGTATACATGTATATACATACATATATGTGTATACATACATATATACATATAGGAGGGTGTATATATATATATACATATATATATATATATATATATATACACACAAATATATATGTGAGTGTGAGCATTTGTATGTTCACATTAGACAGAGGGCACAGGATGAGTTGAATATAAAGGGATGATATCTAAAAAATAAAATTGAGAGGTGAGAGAGGAATTTATTTGGAGAAGAAGAAAGGGAGCAGTAGATTAGGGTAAATTATCTCATGTAAAAAAGCAAAGAGAAAAGTGTTACAATGGAGGAGAAGAGCAGGAAGGTGAAAGGGAATGGGACAACCTGATTTTCATTGAATTTGGCCTAAGGAAGGAATAACATACACACTCAATAGGGTATCTTACCCTATAGGAAAGTAGGGGGTAGTGGGTAAGATGGGGTAGGATAGAATGGAGGGCAGATTGGGGGAGAAGGTAGTTAGAAGCAAACATTTTTGAAAAGGGATAGAGTCAAAGGAGAAAATAGATTAAGTGGGGAATGGGATAGGATGGAGGGAAATATAGTTAGTCTTTCACAATATAACTGCTATGGAAATGATGTGGGTAACTACACACGTACAATCTATATTGAATTGCTTATCTTCCCAGTGGGCATGGGTGAAGAGGGAAGAAGGGAAAAAAGTCTGGAACTCAAAGTTTTCAAAACAAATGTTTAAAATTTTGTTGTTGTTTTTTTTTATATGCAACTGGGAAATAAGATATGCAGGTACTAGGGTACAGAAACCCATTTTGCCCTATTAGAAAGTTAGGGGTATAAAGGGGGGGGGGGATATAAGAGAGAACCAAGGGGGAGGAGGAGTATTCAGTAGTTTTGCTATTTTGGGGTGGGGGTAGGGGAAAGACAGGGAGAGAAAAAATTGTAACTCAAAATCTTGTGGAAATGAATGTTGAAAACCAAAAATAAATAAATTTTAAAAAATAGTTATTAACTGTTAATATGATTTGTTCTTTGGCACATCCATTTATTTAGACTTTTATTGTTAAGTCTCCATTTGGGACTGTATGTTTTGTTTGTGGTACCAGAACTAATTACTATTTTTATGGTATCATGGTCTGTAAAAGATGCATTAATTATTTCTGCCTTTTTACATTTAGTTTCAATACCTTTGTGCCTTAGTACGTAGTCAGTTTTTGTTAATGTTTCATGTGATGCTCAAAAATAGGTATATTTTTTTGCTGTCCCATCTTTTAACTCCATTTTCTCCAACAATCTGCTCTGTTTGTTCCATTTCCTTCCCTCTCCCCCATTTATCTTTCTTTTAGTCTTATCCAAAACTGAGGAAGGGATATTGAAGTCTCTTGTCAATATTCTGTTACTGTTTATGTCTTCTTGTAGCTCAGATATTTCCTTTATCTGGTTGAATGCTAAGGTGTTTGGAGTGAATATACTTATTTCTGTTATTAGTTTGTTGTCTATGGTTTCTTTCAGCATAATATAGTTTCCTTGTTTATACCTTTTTGGTTTTTTGCATTTTTTTTTTAACTTTATTGGCATGATGCAACTCCTGCTTTTTTGGATCCACTTGATGCATAGTAAGTTTTTTTCCCTTATCTCCTCCCTTTTTTTTGGACTATATCTTTGTTTTTAAAATGTGTTTCTGATAAGCAACAGATTGGAAGGTTTTGTTTTCTTATCCAGTCTGTTGGTCTTTTTATTAGATTGTTTAATCTACTGACATTTGAAGTTATGAGTTAGCTTTATATTTTCCTTCATTTGTCTCAAATTTTTAAAGTTATAATTTCCCCCGTTTTATGCTTTAAACTCAGTTTTAGTTTCCTTCATTTACTTTTTTAAAAATGTTTTAAAAGGCTGCCCTATTCCTACTGGTTCTCTTCCCCTCGCCACTGATCTTCTTTTCCTGTTTGTTAGCCCTTTTCCTTTGGAGTTTTGCCTATTCATTCCTTTTTCCTGCTTCAGGTTATATAATCTTAGCCTGTTTTTCCCCCTTTCCTAGTCAAATATATTGCCCTTGCTTTCTTCTCCTTCAACTAATTTTGTTAGTCTTTTTTTTTTTTCATTTTTTGTGCTTCTTTCCAAAAAGGATTTCTCTTACTGTCTTCATTATCCATCCTCTTTGTCTACTCTAGTGCCTTCTGATTTGTGAACACTATAAATATCTATAATATCTGAACCCTGTAACATCTAGTCTCTTATTCTCTGCATTCTTTATGGAATCAGAACTTCTGAGGCATTTCCATTCTAGGCTCTTTCTTCTAGTCAGATTTTACTACTGCCTTAGCCTAGCCTGTGGATTCCCATTTTCTATTGTGCCTCACTCCCAGAAGAATGCCAATTAATTTAGGTGTCAGAGAGGACATTGCTTTATTGTAGGGTCCTCCCCAGCTGTATCCCTGATTATGTGGCCTACCCTGATCTGTACCCTCTGCAGGTTGCTCTTTTTTTTTTTTATCCCCATTTGCTTTAAAAAAATTCCCTGCATTCATACCCTCCTGCACCTTCAAGTGCCAGTTGTCCCTAGGAATTCCAACTTTTCAAATATCAAATGCCCCAGACCATAAGCACCATAACAGACCATCTCTCTTCACCCATAGGAACTTTTATAAACGGAATCCACTCTAAAGTAAAATTTCCTTCATTCCTCCCACTCCCTTTGCAATCCATCCCCTCCTCTTTTTCACCCACATCCCTACAGACTTCTCTTACTGAGACCACAGAGGGACACCTTTCCCTCATTGCTTGCCCTCAGTTTGACCTGGGCACATGATACATTTCTTTCTACTCCTCTGCTGTCCTCCCTACTTTCATATATACCCTCCTATATTTTAATATAACCCCACAACAAACCAATTCACCTTTATGCAGGGTGTTAAAACGTTTTGTCCTTAATGCTCTAGCTCTATCCCTTCACTGTTACATTCCCTGGAAAAAAAAAATCTGTCTTGTAATTCACATCACTCAGAAGTCTCTGCCCTTGTAGTCTTAACTGGTTTAATATAGAGCTTAAGTTGTGGGATTTTGAAAAAAAAAAAATGTACTTGTATGTCTTATATTTCTCAATTTAAAAATAGAGAATACTGAATGTTATACATTTCTTTAGTTAAAAACAATTGCCCCAAATTACACTGCTTGGTGCTTGTGGTCTCAGATAACTATTCTTTGAATCAGCGCTTTTTCTTTTTTGTTAAACATAGTAGTCTACACTAAATGAAGATTATTTTCATTTTTACCATTTCCACCAGGTATCAGTCTTGTGTATGATCATTTGTTACAGTAGCATCCTGGTTATAGGCAAACCTGTACAGCAGAGAGACCTCTCAAACCCAGAAAACTACAATAGCAAAAAAAAGATGAACAAAATTTGAAAGAAAATAAACCCAGCATTTTATAATTATAGTGTTTATGTTATGATTAATCTCAATCATACAGCCCATTCATGAAGGCAGAAGAGAACTGTCACAGTTTCCTTAACAATCAGGTTTTTTTTTGGGGGGGGGAAGGTCATGTGATAAACACTAGTGGCTTCTTGGTACTGCATGTGGTTGTATTCTGTGAACTCCCATAAATAAAGGAAGTCTTCATTTTTCTAAGTCATCTCTTGAGTGTACCATTTAACTCAATAGTTACTGTATGTTTCTGTGTCTAGGGGTAATATTGTGTCTTTTACTGAGGTAGTGTCATGGTAAAACATTTACCCCCAAATGACGTTCAAAAATGGAAACACGTGTTCAGACTTAACAATTAGTATATGAGGATATAACTTTGTAACATGAAAAGATGATTATACCATTTAGTGTGTTTGATCCATACTAATAATTTCATGCTCTCAGTTTCTCTATAGATTTTTAGAGATAGGAGAATTAGCAAATAGGTTGGTAGTTAACGTTTTCTCAGTCACCTTTTTTGTCATTTTTGTCTGGTTTTTTTTTTTTAACATGCCTTTGTTATCTTCCCCTCTAACGATACCTTGCAAATCAATCCCTCAACTTCATCACAATTGTGTTTCCTCCAGAACAGATAACCTCTCTATGTACTTAGTTCAACATAACTGTTTTTATATCTGGCTTCTCTTTAGTGCCATTTCTACCTCCCCAATAATCACATCTATGAAGCTAAAGTCCAAGTGGGGTGCTTCCACTATTTTAGGTGGCAAAAATTTTTGTTGTTTTTGCATTTTTTCCTTTAATACTTTTGGAGATAATTTTGCTTAATTGTACCTCTTGCTAAAATTTCTTTGAACTAGTTTTTTCTCTACTTCTCTCTCTGTATTGTATATGACCTAATAGTTCTCTTAATTATTAAGCATTGTTCTTTGTAGTTTATGATCTAAACTGGTGTTGCCTTTGTCATCTTTTTCTGCTTGGTAAATAAATCAGATATATGGTGACTAAGGCATTTTCTGGGATCTTTTGACCTTGTGACAATAGATATGTGGTATTTAAATTTCTCTGCAAAACTGTTATTATGAGTGCCATTGTCATTTCTGATGTCTATTTTTTATTGCTCATTACTTGCTTGAGTAGCTCAGAATCTTTTTTCTTTTACTGAATTTCATAAATACTTATTTGATTTTCTCCTCTTGCTTTCTAATAATTCTTTGCTTTAAAAAGTTGGCGGTGTGACTCTTCATAGACAGCTGATGATAAAATCACCAATGACAAGTCTTCATGAAAGTAAAAATATGCTTTTTTTGGTCACATTATTTGGTTCTTACCATATCCAGCCCCTGCCAATACTTTTTCTGAACAAAGTTTTTCACATAAAGGAGTGAAGATTCTGAGGTCTTTGGCCTCTCACATTTCTTTTTTTCTGAACTGTGTTTTTCAATATATTTCATAGTATTTTCTCCTTTATCCACCTTTGCATGAAAGTCAGCAAATATCAGCATCCACGTTAATTTAATTTGGAAAGTGTTAGCAAATTCTTCACAGAATTTCTCTTCTCTACCATGAGGTAGAAGCAACCCTGGATTTTCCCAAATGCCCAAGCTCTAGCATTTTCTACTACACTGGAAAGACTGTATAACCCCTGCAACAGATAGACTATCTTCTTTCCTGGGATCAACCCAGATAATTACAGGGAGATGGATCATCAGTAGACTGTGACCACTTGATGTTTTTGCCCATGGCAACCAAGAGAGAAAAGAAAGAGACAAAATGGCCCTCTGCATTGCCCTAGTTACCTCTCCTTCTTTCCCTATCTCAACCTTTTGGTGAAATAATTTAACTCTTTTCTGTCCTCCCCACTCCAGTTCTTTGTCTCCTTTTCCTATTGCCAATTATACCTGGCCTAGCCCCGACCTTGAATTACTCTCACCATCCACTGCTTTCACTGTACACTACAAATATATGTTACATCATCTCAACTAGGTCCTCCCTTCAGCAAGACAATCCTTTTGTACCTCCCAAATCAACTGACTGTCCCACTCATCACAACATATTCCAAACCTTTTTCATTCCTCCTTAAGTCTTCCATAGTTCTCTCTACCCCCAGTTAAGAACATTGCCTCATATTTCAAGGGAAAAAAATTGAATCCATTTTCCAAGAGATTCCTCTTCTCTCCCTTCATCTCACATCTTTCAGATGCCCTCTGTCACTATCTCCTCTTTTACCCCCATCGCAAATGAAGAGGTGGCTCTTCTCCTTACCAAGGTAAATCCCTCTATGTTTACAAATCATCCAATTCCATCTTATCTTTTCCTCCAGATTGCTTCCTCTATAATCTCCATTCTCTCACTTATCTTCAACCCCTAATTGTCTACTGGCTGCTTCCTTGCTGCCTACATTCATATGTCGTCCCTGTCCTCAAAAAACACTCATATGATCCATCCATCCCCACTAGAAAGCATCATATCTCTCTCTTCCTGTTTCTGAGTAAACTCCATATTAATGTTATCTGTAGCTGGGCACTCCAGTTCCATCTCTTCCCTCTCTTCTTACCTGTCTGCATCTGGCTTCTGACCTCTTCATTCAAATGAAAGAATGCCTTTCAAAATTGCCAATGATCTCTTCAGTGCCAAATGTTCAGTCTTCATCCTTCTTGACACTGTTGATAACCTTCTTCTGAATATTCTCTCTCTCTTTTTAATTTATATTTTTTCCTGCATTTTCATAAAAATGCTGTCTCCGAGTTTTGTTCCCAATCTGTCTGACCATTCCTTCTCAGTTTCCTTTGCTGGTATTCATTCAGGTCACACCCACTAGCCATAGATGTCTGCTGAGACTTTGGTTCCTCTTCTTTTCTACCTCTGTGTTGTCTATTGACTCTCATGGCTTCATTTATTATCTCTCTACAAATGATTCTTAGATCTATTTATTTAGCCCTGACCTCCCTCCTAACCTCCGTTTTTGCACCATTAGTTATTGAACATCTCAGACTGAGTGTCCATAGATAACTCACTCAACACTACCAAAAACAGAATTCTTACTTCTCTTTACTGCTGAGGACATCACCATCCTCCCCATCACCCAGTTAACTTTGGTGACTCTTCACTCTCTCTCATCCCCCACATCCAATATGTTGCTAAGTCTTACCATTTCTACCTTCATAATGTCTTTCATATTCTTCCACTTCTTGATCACTGTGGTACAGGCCTTCATCACCTTATGTCTGGGCAATTGCAAGAGACTCCTAGTTGCTCTCCCCACCTCACCTTTCTCCTCACTCCGTTACTTCCTCCATTTTACTGCCACAGTGATCTTCCTAAAGCACAAATATGCTCATGTTACTCCCCTGCTCCCTGGACTCCAGTGTCTCCATTATGTCCAGGATCAAATGTAAAATCCTGTTTGGATTCAAAACTCTTGACAATCTGGCCTCTTCCTACCTTTCCAGTCTTCTTTTCCTTTGCTCTGCTCTGTGTAGTCTGTGACCTTGTGATGCTGTCCTTGCCATGCCTTGTATATGATACTCTGTCTCCTGACTTTGTGCCTCTTTATTGGCTGTTTCTCATACCTGGAATGCTCTCTCTCCTCACCTCTGACTCCTGGCTTCCTTTAAGATTCAGCTCAGATCCCAACTTTACCAAATGTCCTGCCCTTCCTACCCACCCCACCCCACCCCCATCCAATAGTTCCTTTATTCTGAGATTACCTCCCATTGACACTATATTTTGTTCATTTATAGTTGTTTTCAAGTCCCCCCTCCTCCCATTAGAATGCAAAATTATTGAAGGCAGGGATTGTATTTTTTTCTTTCTTTGTGCTTGATAATCCTAAACACTGTGACTGACACATAGTAAATACACAGTAAATGCTTATTAAGTATGTGGACCCCTTCTCCTTCTGCAGTGATGGTAGCAAAGTAATAGAAAGCATTTAGGAGGTGAGAAAATCAGAGCAGCTTCTGACTTCTTGAATTGCTTTTGTGATAATTTCATTCTTCAAAAAGTAGAAAAACTGAAAAGTGGAAAGTCTCATCTGAATGTTTATCCTCATTAGGAGGGAAGGACGAATTACTATGGTGGAAATCGTGGGTACCATAGGGGGATAGTGGTCACTCCCTTCTAGAGTTTGTGAGAAAGATAGAGGAAAACCATGCATTGTCTGACATGCTACTGATTTTGGGAAAAGTTGACTTCAAAGGGTTTTGAGGGAAATTTGTAGAATCACATGGACTAAAATGCCACAAGTGGGATGGGAGAGGCTCAAGAATTAAGTTCTGAAGCTATAAAAGAAAGCAGTTTTATTGAGGAGAAAAAGTTGGATTTGTCCAAAGAGATCCATGTACTTCAAACTTACTTGCTTTCTTCAGTTTTTAAAAAGAAATGGCACTAGTCCTGGTAAAGATGGCATTATGACAGGTTAGAGTACAGTTTTTTTTCACATATATGCCAACAATGATCTAAATAGGGCACCAGATCAAATTATCAATCAAATTATGAGATTGTAAGAAGTATCATTAGATTTCATCAGCCTCAGTACTGCTCTCCTTGCTGCTTCCATCCCCCTCCCCCCAAGGTCATCTAAACACCACAGGTTCTAGGAAAGAATCTAACCAGGGAAGCTAGCAAGTGTGCTAGTGAGCATGTGGGAAACCCACAACAGCACCCTAACCAAGAACACCGAAGTTTTCTAGCACTCTGAGCACAGATACCAGGAAAAATGAAAGTCAGTAGCAGAAACCTATGAAATCAAGGTCAGTAGAAAAGAATTCTTGATAACTCTATTTAAGAGTTTGGGAAGAGATGAGGTTTTTTACTCTCATTGCCCCAGTTGGTACCAGAGGCTAGAAATACAAGCATACAGAAGTACTCAGCTTTATAAATAAATATGGCTTAAGCCTTTACCCAGAAGAATAAAGTAACTCCACAACAAGTATAAGCAGAACCTCAGAGTAAGAAAAAATTTAGCTGGGCTTTAAGAACTACAAGAGTGCCTGGAAGAAATGAGCAAGAAAATGTTTTTTAATTGAAAAAATAGAAAATAGAAGGTACTTAGTATAAAAACAGCTGGCCTGGAAAAGATATAGGAAATGTAATGTAAGGACATTGGGCTCCCTGGAAACCAAAAGCAAAGCAAAATCCTGACTAGCACATTTGAGAAATCATAAATGAAAATTGCATAAACTTAATAAACAAGAAGGCAAAGTGAAAAAAACTGCCAAATGGAAACTCCCAGGAAATGTTGATGCCAAAATCCAGAGCTTCTATGTCAAAAGAAAAATACTACAAGCATTCAGAAAAAAATTCAAGTACCCAGAAATTAGAATCATTATTGCACACGACCTGGCAGCAACTAGTAGAAAGAGGGAAAATCTTGGACTACAGTACTCTCAAAGTCAAAAAATTAAAGGCTTACATCCAAGACTAAACTTGTAATATATTCAGTAATTCAATTGGATAAATATTTATTAAGCCAGGCACTGTGTTTAGCACTGAGAACACAAATAAGGAAAAGAAAGATAGTCCCTTCCCTTGAGGAGCTTACAATCTACTGGGGAAAGAACACACAAAAAGAAGCTATAAAGCAGAGGGACAGGAAGATAACAGAGAGTAACCAGTTTAGGGGTACCTGGTTCTGTGGATTTAAAATCCAACAGAGTTGTAGATGGAAAGTAAAGAGTGAGCTTCATCTTCCAGCCAGAGTGAGAGGCTGGGGGAGTTGGGAAAGTGTTGAGTATCCAAGACTGTGTTAAATAAAATTATGATGAGATTTCGGGTGATTGATTAGTCATTAGGATCATAATTAAGGGGTGGAGTTCAAACCCAAGCAAAGCTACAGATGGAAAGTGGAATATGAGTTATATACCTTCAAGACTATACAACATGAGGGAAAATGGAAGTTTAAGAAGCCTTTCAAATATTCCTAATTTTTTTTTCTTAAATTTTGGAGGCAATGGGTGTTAAGTGACTTGCCTAGGGTCACATAGCTAGTAAATGTGAGGCCAGATCTGAACTCAGGTCCTTCTGACTCCAGGACTGGTGCTCTATCCACTGCACTGCTTAGCTGCCCCAAATATTCCTAATTTTAAAAAAAAATCAAATCTTAATAGAAACTTTGAAATGAAAACACAGGAGTCAAGAGAAACTTAGAAAGGTTTCAGCTGCATATGGGATGGAACCTATCAATGATGAAGTACTTAAATTATAATAGGGTAGAAAACGAGTGTACATTCAAAATCCTAATGTTTTCAAGTATCACAGAAAGAATTAAATAAAGCATATGGAGGACTAAAGGTTATTTTGTTAATGTTGATGATCTTAAAAAAGGAAAGAAAAGAGAAGGGGAAAAAATTATGAAAGGAAAGACATGAGGAAGAAGGGGAAGTTAGGTGATAGAGTCGGGAAGTGCTGGTTTGGTGTTAGAAAGACTTGAATTCAAATTCTGCTTCAGACACTAGCTGGGTAAGTGCTTCAGGATCCTCACCTGTAAAATGAGGGCATTGGACCTGGTGGCTTTCTAGCTCTAAATCTATGATCCTATGATCAGACCGTTGTTGTTCAGTGGTCTTCAGTTGTGTTCGACTCTTTATGACCTAATTTGGGGTTTTCTTGACAAAGATACTGGAGTGGTTTGCCACTTTGTTCTGCAGCCCATTTTATAGATGAGGAAATTTAGGCAAACAGACTTAAGTGACTTGCTCAGGGTTACATAGTTAGTGTCTGAGACAGATTTGAATTCAGGTCCTCCTGACTCCAGGTCCAGTACTCCATGCACCATGGTGCCCCCTAGCTGCTCATGATAAGGGGGTGGAGTTGACTATTCCCCATAATTTGAATTGTAAGAATACTCTACAAACATAGAGGAGGGAGTAATTTCACATGATTCTCACTGTTAATTAAACCATATAGAGGAGGCTTGAACCCACATATAGAATTTGGTCTGATAATACGTTAAATTTGATAGGAAGCCAGGTGGGGACAAAGAAAGGAGGTATAACAGCTTAAGGGGGAAGGAAAGGTTGGAGTGAGAAAATGGCAGGCTGTGGTAGTAACACATCTTTAGGCCCCTCCCAACCAGATTATGCTGATTTTTCCTTAAATGGCTTTAAAACTTCCATTAAGTATAATTGGTTCATGGGCCATTGATATAACTTCCAGATTACCAGAATTCTAAGAAAAAAAAATTAAAGATGTGAGAAACTGGAGCCCTTCTCTTAGGTTTTGGACCAAAGACCAAGATTGTGATAAACAGAAGCACAGGAAAGATTGAGTTAACAGAATCAAATTTTTCATCAGTGAGTATCCCTTCCATGTCTATAATGTCTTGCCTCCTAATAAAGGTAAGTAAATTTCCTTTTGTTAACTGTTAGGCAGATTAACATTCTAATCTAGAACTTGAGGTATCCAACCAAAATAGACACACAACACTATCAAAACAAACTACAACTTCCGAGTATGGTCAAAAAAGGGAGATTAAAAGGAAAGAAATAAAGCATAATAGGTCTGGACAAGAGAATGAAAAAGAAGAGGGGCAGAGGCAATTTAAGAGGCAACTAGCTGACTCAGTAGTGACCCCAGCACTGGGCCTGGAGTCGGGAAGACCTGAGTTCAAATCTGACCTCAGACATTTGCTAGCTGTGTGACCCTGAGCAAGTCATTTAACCCTGTTTACCCCAGTTTTCTCATCCATAACATGAACTGGGGAAGGAAATAACAAATCACTCCAGTATCTTTGTCAAGAAAATCCCATGGACTGTATGGTCCACAGGGTCATAAAGAGTCGGTTATGATTGACAGAACTAAACACATACACAGTGAAACTTAAAAATTCATACAAAGTTGAGATAATAGACTAAAGTAAAATGTATTATACTGAAGCATAATAACTAAAAAAAAAAAGGTAGAAGTGGCAATCATTATTTCAGATGATGGGACCATATAAAATACAGTATAAAGAGATTAAACAAAGAAACTACATTATCCTTGAAGACCTTAGATAATAATTCAATATTAGTGCTTAATACATATGTACCAAATGGCATAGAATCTAAATATTTAAAGGGAAGACTAATAAAATTTAAGATAGAAATAGATAAAACTGTATTCTAATATCAGAGGGGAAATTAAACAAGCCATAATCAACTCCCAAAGAAAAAAAACCAAAGATCAGATGAATGTAGAAGTGAATTCTATCAAATATTGAAGGGATACTCAATTCCAGTATTATATAAATTCTTTGCAGAAATAGGAAAAGGAGAAATTTTTTAGTTTCTATAAACTAAAAAATTCATTCTGTAATACAAATCTGGTCTTAATACCATAACCAGGAAGAGATAAAACAGAGAAAGAAAATTAAAGACCATTATCCCTAATGAACATTATACAAAAATATTAAATTATTAGCAGAGAGGCTACAACATATTAAAAAGGTTATCTACTATGAGCAGGTTTGATTTATACCAAGAAGTCATTATTGGTTCACATTAACCCCCACGATTATATCAGTTATTGAATAAACTTTTGACAAACTACAAAACCTATTATCATCACTATTATTTGATATAGTTCTAGAAATACTAGCAATAGCAATACAACAAGGAAAAAAATCAAAGGAATAAGCACTGAAAAAGAGGAAACATGCATGGTTTATTTAGAGAACCCATAAGAATCAACTAAAAATTAATTGAAACAATTAAGTTTAGTAAAATTGCAGAGTATAATATATATCCACATAAATCACCAGTATTTTTATATATTACCAACAAAATCCAAGTGGAAATGAT
>JAQQSV010012554.1:0-12737 GCA_028646515.1 Pseudochirops corinnae
CTAAAAGTATTGACTTTATGGTTAATCCTGCTAAAAGCATTCCTCAGGTAGAGAACTGTTTACTTTCTTTGTTTTAGTGGCCAGCTCTAAACTATGAATATCAGCAATATAACTTCTCAAAAATAGCAGATTCATTAGTTTGTGAGGTTTAGCTATTAACCTCTTTGCTTTGTGTAAGACTTATCCTGAAACCCCTCCCAAACTCTACCCCCACTCACCTGGCTAGCATAAATTAGTCCTTCTGCCCTGGTCTGGCGGCCCTCCAGCCCCAGACATTTTCAGGGGTTGGACTGCCCGCTTCTCGTGAGATTCTAATAAAGAAACTTTTACCTATTTTCACCTTGAGACGTCTCCGCATTATTGTCTTAGGGATCTCTGTATCCCATACAAGAACTCTGACCAACTCAATGACCAGCCACAAATGCTGAGGACTCATAATTAAATGTGCTATCTACTCTAGAGGTTACTCTAGAGGTCCAGTGCTAGACCTGAGGTCAGGAAGACCTGAGTTCAAATCTAACTTCACATAGTAGCTGTGTGACCCTGGACTAGTCATGTTATATTTGCTTTGGTTTCCTCAACTATAAGATGGAAATAATAATAGTACCTACCTCTCAAGGTTGTTGTGAGATAATATTTGTACGGTTCCTGGCACGTGGTAGGCCCTTAACAAATGATTATTCCCTTCCCCTGTCTTGATGGAAAGGAGAGAGACTCAAAGGGCACAATGAGACACACATTTTTGGACATGGCCAACATGGGGATTTGTTTGACTTGACTAAGCGTATTAGTTACAAAAGTTTTCTATTTCTTTTTTCCCCCTCAGTTTTTTTTTTAAAAGATAGATGGAATGAAGAGAGGGGCAAAGGATGGGGCTAACAAAAAGCAAAAAAAAAAAAAAAAAGGAAGAAAAGAAAATGGTCATGTTAATATAAAAAAAAAAAAGACTAGTAGAGAACATACAGAAAACCAGAAGGAAACACAGACAAGCGGGATAGCTTTGAAAATTATATGTTGAATTTAATGTATCCTTAAAAGGAAAAACAAGCTACATATAATAGACATTTGTGGCTTCACATACAATCTTTTTTTTTTTTCCTGTTCTACTTTGCACATGGAAATACTTACTTTATTTAAATTTTTTTGGTAGCCTAGAATATTTACTGGAGAATTTTTTAATATATAAAATTGAAAAGGTTTTAAACAAATAAAATCAATGCCATAAAAATTAATAGGGAAATAGTTCACTGGGGAAAAAATATCTTGCAGCAGATTTCTCTGAGAAAGTTTGATGTTCAAGATGTATAGGGAATTGATATGAATATATAAGAATAAGAGCTATTCCCCAAAGAGAAATGGAATAGCAACAATAACAATAATTCCTATGGGGCAGCCAGGTGGCACGGTGGATAACAACCAGTCTAAAGTCAGACAGACTCATCTAAATTCAAATCCGACCTCAGATACTTACTAGTTCAATGACCCTGGGCAAGTCACTTCACCCTATTTGCCTCAGTGTCCTCATCTGTAAAATGAGCCGGAGAAGGAAATAGCAAACCACTCCAGTATCTTTGCCAA
Source organism: Pseudochirops corinnae (assembly GCA_028646515.1). Classification (NCBI taxonomy): domain Eukaryota; kingdom Metazoa; phylum Chordata; class Mammalia; order Diprotodontia; family Pseudocheiridae; genus Pseudochirops; species Pseudochirops corinnae. The sequence continues at coordinate 1,579 of JAQQSV010012554.1, forward strand.
GAAAATCCCAAATGGGGTTACGGAGAGTCAGACATGACTGGAAACAACTGAACAACTAGCATTTCTATAGAGCCATAAGGTTTGCAAAAAAGCTTTATGTGTATTATTTAGTTTGAGCCTCGAAACAAACTCGTAAGTGGTTGCTATTATAATTCCTGTTTTACAGGTGAGGAAACAGGCTGAGAGAGGTTAAGTAATTGGCTCAAGATCAGACAAAGTAAGGCAAGATTGGAGTTTGGTCTTTCTCACTCTTAAGTTCCACATGGTACCAATTTCGCCCCCTAGTGGCCTAGTCGATGGTATGAGCAGATATGTATGAACAGACAATTTTCAAGGGAAGAAATTCAAATTATCAACAACCATCTTTGAAAAAAAAACTGAGTTATTTGTAACAGGGACTTTGTTTTATTTGCTTTCTGAATGAGAGGAAGAAGAGGAGGCATGAAAGACAAAAGGAAGGTCTCTCCTTAAAAATAAAGTAAAAATTATTTAACAAAATAAAAAAAAGCAGAGGGGAAGGGAAATAATAAGAGAAACACATATGAAAACATTGTGAGGTTACACCGTACCTTCGTCAGATTGGCAAAGACAGCAAAAAAGAAAATAATGGTTGTTGCATAGCAGGTAGGAGGATGTTAACTGATGCTGCGTTGGTGGGGTTGGTGGATTGGTCCAGTCATTCTCTGGAAGGCAAATTGGAATTATGCCCAAAAGGCTATTAAGCTGTGCATACGCTTTGATCCACTATTACTGCTACAAAGTCTATACCTCAAAGAGATCAAAGAAAGAGGAAAAGGAGCTGTATGTATAAAACTATATACTAGCTCTTTTCATGGTGGCAAAAAAAAAAGGAAACTGAGGGGGATGACCATTAATTGGGGAATGGATGAAACAACTTATGGTATAGGAAGGTGATGGAATATTATTATACCCTAAGAAATGATGAACACAGGGTGGCTAGGTGGTGCAGTGAATAGCACACCGGCCCTGGAATCAGGACAACCTGGGTTCAAATCCGGCCTCACACACTTAACACTTACTAGCCGTGTGACCTTGGGTGAGTCATTTAACCCAACTGCCTTTCAAAAAAACAAAACAAAACAAAAAAAAAAGAAATGATGAATGGGTTTTTTTTCCCCAGAAAAGCCTGAAAAGATTTGTTGGAACTGTTGTAGAGTGAAGTGAGCAGAAACAGGAAAATAGTCCATATAATATTGCAAATACTAACAACTCTAAAAAACTTAGTTACTCTGATCAAGACCATGACCCACCACAATTCCAAAGGACTCATGAAGAAACATGTTATCAACCTCCAGAGAGAGAACTGAGGAACGCAGGGGGCAGACTGAGGTATGTTTCTTTTGGACATGGCCAATGTGGGTATTTGGTTTGCTGGACCAGACATATTTGTAACAGCTTTTATTTAAATTCCTTCCTCAATGGGAAGAGGAAAGGGAGTTTAGAGGAACAGAAAGAGAATTTTTGTTTAAAAATAAACTAAAAATGATTTAACAAAATAAAAAAGTAGAGGTCAAGAACCATGATGTCGTACACAAATATATACAACAATATTTCTAGTAGCACTTTGCATTCTAGCAAAGAGATGGAAATAAAGTAGGTATCCATCAACTGCTGAACATATTATGGTGTATGAATTTAATGGAGTAATACTGTGGCTTAAGAAATGACAAAAGTGGGGCAGTTAGGTGAACAGAACACTATTCCTGGAGTCAGGAAGACCTGAGTTCAAATCCAGCCTCAGATACTTACTAGCTGTGTGACCCTGGACAAGTCACTTAACCCCCATTGCTTCACTCCACCCCAAAAAAAGAAATGACAAAAGAGATGAATTCAGAGAAGCCAAGCTGGCTGTGTTTCATTTCCTTCCAGGCTATGCTTCTGACTTCTTGGTACCTTCTACCTCCTTTCCCCTTCAGTTGTTTTTTAATGTTTTTTAGACATTAGATTGTAAGCTCCTTGAGGACAGAGAATGTCACTGTTTGTGCTTTTTTCATCTCCCAACACTTGGCACAGCACCTAGCATACAGCGCTCAGCACAGTGCCAGTAACTGCTTAATAAGTAAGTGATTGACTTCTCTGTCTCTTGGAAGAGAGACAACAAACCAGAGCAGAGGCTGGCAAACTAAAGTCCGGACACATAGGAAATCTCATTAACTCTGTGTATTGTCAAGAAATGAGAAGAGTGAAATTTTCAACAACATTCTATTTAATTAGCATACATTTTAGCCATGACAATTTCACATGAAATCATAACTTTCATTAGCTATTGGGGACTATTTCCATATTAACAAGATTAATTAAATTAAATTAATTAATGAGATTTCCTATGTTTTCCTGTGAAATCTCATTTATGCTAGTTAAATAAAATGTTGTTGAAAATTTCATTCATTTCATTTCTTGACAATATGCATAGTAAATGAGATGTCCTGTATGTTCGGACTTTAGGGACACCCTGTGTCTAATGGCCACATGCTGCCTGCCGCCTTTTGATTGTTTGTTTTGGTATGAATTGTGACTTAAGAAGGGTTTTTTATATATTAAAATAACTTTAAAAATAGTTCACTGATTATACAAGAATAAATAGTAGGTCAGATTTGGCTTGTAGGCTGGGGACCCTGGACCAGAGGTGTAGAATAAGGTAAATATTTTTAGGCATGTCCACTCTGTAAATTTGTTTTGCTTTGATGCTTTCTATTTGTCAGTGGGATTTACAAGGGAGGTATTTTATTTGAGGAAGGTAGAATGGATGGTTAGGGACCAAGTAGTGATAGAAGTACCAAAAAAAAAAAAAAAAAGGAAAGAAAAAAATAACATCAAGGAAACATTAAAGAAATACACAGTGCGGAAGGGGACAGTGACAAGCGAGGCAATTATGGTACTACCGTGTTAAATTTAATATATTCTTTAAAAAGGAATCATCTGTATGCAATGCTTAAGAGTTTATATACAATCTTCCTTCCTTCCTTCCTTCCTTCCTTCCTTCCTTCCTTCCTTCTTTCTTCCCTTCCTTCCTTCTTCCTTTCTTTTTTGTATAAAAAAATGTTCACTTTGTTGATATTTCTCAAGTTGATAATAGTGTAAGGGAAAATGTTGTTCCTGCCACCCTCATTTGCACAGTTGATATATTCACAGAAAGCCAGGAATGTAATTAAAAGTTATTAACGAGGTGTGAAATTGATTGTAGGGATGTTTTTATTCTGTTGCTTCCTCTGTGAGGTGTGAACACATCTATGAATGAGCCAAGAAAGAGAAAGGTATAATTTAACTCGCTGAACAAACAAATTAGCCATAACTCTAAGGGCTGTAGTTGCTAATCCCAAGCTCGAATTTGAGAGGGGGAGCTGCTTTGGTGGTGGTGGGGACGTTAAAGAAGATTTCTTTCTTCTGCTTCCTCTGAGATGATGTATCTAGCAAGAATTTAGGTTTATATCTTGCTTCAGAGATTTACCAGTTTTGTGACTCTGGTCAAATCACTTGCCCTCTATGTATCTCAATTTCCTCATCTGTTCTTTTACTTTTTTTTTTTGAGGGGGGAAGGCGGGGCAATTGGGGTTAAGTGACTTGCCCAAGGTCACACAGCTAGTAAGTGTTAAGTGTCTGAGGCTGGATTTGAACTGGGTCCTCTTGACTCCAGGGCCAGTGCTCTCTATTCACTATGCCACCTAACTGCCCCATCTCATCTGTAAAACAAAGGGGCTGGACTCTTTGGCTTCTAAGATCTCACCTAATGAGCCCATTATTTTACCGTATATTTTCCTTGAAGGAGACATCTCATACAGCAGTTTGAATGTTCCTTGATTGGAGAAGATTTAACGTATATTTAAAAGAGTAGAGACATTCACCCCATATAGACATAGATGCAGAGAGATAGTCAAGAAAAGAATGAAGCAGCTTCAAGAAACAGTATCCCAGGCAGCAGAGAAATTGTCACCCGTAAGGAGAGAGCTGTATGAGCGATGAGCCCAGTGCAGACACAGCAGGCATGCTAGATGTGTGGAGCAGACAAGTCCTTGGTGCCCCAAGGCTCGTTACTTACCCGTGCTGCATATCGGCACTATCCGCAAGCCTTGCTACGGGACTCAGTTCGAACCCACTCTTTCCAAGGATGCTATGTGTATCTGTGGCAGACGGGGGCTCAGGTTTGTGTCGGGGAATGTTTTGTGACTAATTTTCCTCATTTTTTCAGCGCATCATCTTGTCATGGGCTAAGAGGAGGCAGATAGAAAACAAGGGACTAGAAAGGATTTATTCCATCAGCCTTAAAGTGTGAGACCGAACTTTGAATCCTAACGTAGATATTTACTCGCTGTGCGACCTTGGGCAAATCATTCAACCTCTCTGGATCTCTGTTTCCTCATCTGTAAAATGGGAATAATAATAAAGCTAGTTCTTATCTCACAGTTTTGCTGTGAGATTCACAACAAAAGGCCAATTATGTTAGACTGAGGAAGTTAGGGAAAGCTTCTTGGAGAAGGCTGACTTTCAAGATGGGCCAGGTTTGGATAGGTGGAAGAAAGTAAGGGCAAGAGATGGTAGGGAGTGTGAGTAAACGGTCCAGATGATTCCGGCTTTTTCTAGGGATCATGAGAAACCAGAAGCCAAGAGCTCCTTAGATGGAGTCACCACAGTAAAATTAGGTGACAGTGTGGAAATGCTATACTAATGTCAGGCATTGTTAAATTAATCTGGGGGGGTGGGGGTGGGGGGTGCTTCAAAAGCCAGGACGGTGATTTTGGATTTAAAGGCATCCCAGGTGCCGCTTCTTCTTCTGATGATTTTCCAAATCTCCTTAGTTGTTAATACACTTTTCTTCCTCAAGTTTCTTTGCATTTCTTCCTTCCTTCCTTCCTTCCTTCCTTCCTTCCTTCCTTCTTCTTTCTTTCTTTCTTTTTCTTCCTTCCTTCCTTCTTTCTTCTTTCCTTCCTTCCTTCCTTTCTTTCTTTTTTTGTGCACATGTTTTTCCTTTAGTAGACTTATGTTTCTTGAGGTCAGGAACTGATTTCAACACTCTTCACCGTGGTTTTTTTTTTTTTAATTGCTAGCGTCCAGAACATAGTAGGCACTAAACAGATCTTTGTCAACAAATCAATTCAACATTGGGAGTGCCATGATGAAAGATAGTTCAGTTCCATCAGATTTTATCAGCAATCATGTAGTTATTCTCTCTACCTCTACATATCCAAACACCTCCAGGCTTTAGGAAGATCACGTGACCATAGAATTTAAAGCTGGGAAGGACCTCAGGGATCATCTCATCCAGCTCCCTTATTTGACAGTTTGGCGGGGTGGATTGAGTTTCAGAGATTAGACAATTTTCATAGATTATTGTAGTCTCCCCAAATTAATCAGCCAGTGGTCAACCCTTGGGGAATGAGCCTCTTGGAACTTGGCTAAACTAGTCCTTAGACAGACACAGAGTCCCTATTTGACTTACACTCAAAGTCTTTCCAATGTGTTTGGACTTGTCAAAAACTCTGCTGCTTTGACAAAGTCTTGGAAAATAGGGGGCCAGGAAGTAAAGAAAAGAGAATGAAGCGTTAAATGGAGCATAGAAAGCAATGAAGCCTTAAAAAAGAAAAATACCCATAAGAGAGAAGGAAATTAAGGAGTGGGTGCAGACACTTCTTTTTTCTCTTTTTTTTTTTTCTGGTAACAAGCATTGTTTTCTCAGCCCCCTGACCTCCCTGTTGTAACCACCCTCTCCTCCTTTTCCCCCCTCTCCCGCTGCTAAAAACCAAATGAAAGAAACAAACAAAAACCCTCTTGTAACAATATACATAATTAAGCAACACAAATTCCAGCGTTGGCCATGTCCAAAAATATGCCTCAATCTGCACTCTGAATCCATCATCTCTCTGTCAGGAGGTAGGAAGTGTGTTTTATCATGGCTTCTTTGGAATTACCATTGGTCATTGCATTGATGAGAGTTCTTAAGTCTTTTAAAGTTATCTTTACAATGGTAACCTTTGGCTCAGAGGTCCATCTGCATAAGACTGGAAAGTGATTGCTCAATGCTTCTTGCCTGTGTGAGGGTAGAGGAGGTGAGAGCCAGAGAGAACAGAGACCTTGTAGAGGAGGTGAGAGCTGGAGAGAAGAGAGACCTTGAGCTTCTAGTTTCTAAAGTTAAGCTATAGTTCCAGAACCTCTTCAGGTCTCTGAAGGGGAAAAAAGACTGGGAAGAAACTGACACTACAAAGACATTCTGTACCTGCCTGCCTTCTCTCTCCAAACTGGAAGCCAGAAGGACAGGATGTCTCTTCTCTTCAGCTCTCACCAGCTTCCCGCCTCACACAAGCTTGGAACCTTGAATACTCAATCTCCGCCAATGAGCAAAGTCTTATACAAGAGGCTGTTTGTGCCAAAGGTTACCCCATGTAATATACACTTTCCAAATAAACCAACTGCATATAGCAGAAACTCAGTTTCCTGTATAATTCCTTGTGTTCTCTGTATATTGAGATTTTTATGTTGATGTTTAAGGTTATAATTAAAAAAAATAAAATAAAATCCAGGTCCATCTCCTAGCTATAGTGGAACATTAGTAGAAGATCATAGCAATGAGTCATGTAGCACAGAGGACAGAGGGTCATAAAGTCCTTGGTTTAAGCCTCATTTTTGTCTGACATACTGGCTGTGGGACCCTGGTCCTATACACTGACATACTGGTTTGTGACCCTAGTCCCATAAATTGACACACTGGCTGTGGGACCCTGGAGAAATCTCAGTGTCTAAAGAGGTGTAAGTGGCCAAACAGTCACTGAACTTCTTTAGTTAAGGGATTTTTCCTCACTGGGAGTTTCCTAATACCTATGAAATCACAAGTCAGTCAGTTAACAAACATTTCACTCTGAGACCAGAGGGGAGGAAGAGATATAATGGAAGATATCTGAAAAAAAAAATTAAAATAGCTGACATTTACGTAGAGTTTTAAGGCTTGCAAAGCGATTTACATACATCCTCTCATTTAGAGCCCTGTGCTTAATTCTGGGAAGATGGAAAAAAGGCAAAACACAGTCCCAGTCCTCAAGCGACACAGTCTAATTGGGGAGCTAGTATGTAAATATAAAATGTATATAGAGTAGGAGAAGGAAGTCTGAAAAGGAAAGTGCTTGCAGCTGGGAAGGACTGGGAAAGGCCCCTGCAGAAGGAAGTATTTGAGTTGCATTTTGAAGGAAGCCAGGAAAACTCTGAGGGGAAGGTGTAGGGGCACAGGGTTCCAGACAAGATGAATAACCAATGCAAATTAATGGGGTTGGGAGATGGAGAGTTGAATTCAAGAAGCTGGAATTTAGAATCTGTAGAGTGTAAGGTGTAAGAAGATTGGAACAGTAGAAAGCAATGGAACTAGGAAGAGCCTGAGAACTTTCTATTTGATCCTGGAGGTCATCGGGAACCACTGGAGGAGGACCAGGAGAGAGCAGTGCCATGAAAACCTGGAGAAGACTTAGTATCCAAGGTGAAAAAAATAATTAAGTGTCAAAGACTACGGATAGATCAAGAGAGGTGACTGAGCAAAGGACAATAGAGTTGATATTTAAAAGATCATTGGTAACTTTGGAGGGGACAATAATGATGAAGTTGGAAGCCAAACTGCAGAGAGTTGAGGAGAGAAGAGATAGTGTGTGAATATAGTCAGATCAAGTTAGGAATTTTTTTTTTACAGGAGGGGAAGGTAGGGCAATTGGGCTTAAGTGACTCGTCCAAGGTCACATGGCTAGTGTTAAGTGGATTTGAACTCAGGTCCTCCTGACTCCAGGGCCATTGCTCTACTCACTGTGCCTAGCTGCCCCACAAGTTAGTATTTTTTTTAAGGATGGGGGAGACATGGAAATGTTTGTAGATATCAGAGAAGGAGCCATTAGACAGAGAGAGATTTAAGATAAAGGGAAAGAATGGAGTTGATAGTGGGGGTGATTGATTGGAGAAGCTGGGAGATGGGGTCACAGGAGCATATAGAGGAGTCTGTCTTGACAATTATAAAAGCCTCTTCTTCATTTGAGCCCAGAATGAAGAAGGAGATAGCGGAAGAAGACATCTAAAAAATATCATAAAAATGGTTGATGCTTATATGTCATTTCAAGGCTTGCAAAGAGATTCACCCACAATCTCTCATCTGAGCCTCATAACAACCCTTCAAAGGAAGCACTACAGGTATTGTTGCCCCGATTTTACAGGTGAGGAGACTGAGTCTTGGAATGGGGAAGTGACTTGCCCAGGGTCCTACAGCTAATACATGTCAGAGGCAGAATTCAAATGTAGTTCTTCACTGTCTCCCAGTCTAGTCCTCTGTCTATCCCTCATGAAATAATAATAGTAAGAATGATAATAATAAATAAGAATGAATACTAGTTCACATTTAGTACGGTTTAAAAAACACTCTCTCGTAACAACCCTTTAAAGTAGGTAGAAAGTGTTGCAGAGCTTGATGTAATCTGAAGAGGCTCTTGGAGTCCTGAAAGTTGAGAACTTGAAAGGAGACATTATCAGTCTGTCTCTGGAGTCACAAGAGAAGAAGGTACCCAGATTGAAGCGCCCGCCCGGTCAGCTTGACCAGTGTAACTTGATAAGCTTTTCCTGGTTCTGATTCTACAGAACCGTTGATCTGCTTTTAGGTCAACTTAATTCAAAAAAGATTTAATTAACTGTCTACTCTGAAAATAGATAGTTAGATAAAGCATTTATTAAGCACTTACTGTTGCTCTTGACCAAGTGCTAAACCCAGGGGAGATTGAGATGAACAAAGCAGGACAGTCCCTGCCCTCTAGGAATTTACATTCTAATTAATGGGTAAAGGCAACACAGAAAGGGGAACTGAAAAGGGGGTAAATAAACACTGAGGAAACCCCTACTGTGCCAAGCACAGTGCTAGTAGCTTTACAAATATTTATCTCATTTGACTCTTTTTTTTGTTTTTTGGAGGGGGGAAGGGAGGGCAATTGGGGGTAAGTGTCTTGCCCAAGGTCACAAGGCTAGTAAGTGTTAAGTGTCTGAGGCTAGATTTGAACTCAAATCCTCCTGACTCCAGTGCTGGTGCTCTATTCACTGTGCCAACAAAATTGCCACCCCTCTCATTTGATTCTTATGATGACCCTGAGAGATGGGCTCTATTTTTACACCCATTTTACATTGAGGAAACTGAGGCAGAGAGATTTAAGTGACTTACATAAGGCCAGTACACTTACTGTTAGTAAGTGTCTGAGGCTGGATTTGAACTCAAGACTTCCTGACTCCAGGCCCAGCACTTTATCCACTCTGCCATTTTTACGGGTAGATGGACAAGTTTGGATGTGGAGGCCTGGTTCCTGGCAAGATGAGTGAAGGGTCAAGGTAAGCCCCTCTGTAAGGAATAAGATTATACAAACCAAGGCCCTAACTCAGTAAGACCTTTCTATTACCCTGAGTTGTTTTGGAATAGAAAATCCTGGGAACATGAGGGCTGTGCTTCTCCTGGGACCCTGGCCAGGACCTTGAGAAGAGATATGGTTAACTGCCCAACTCCTGGAACAAGCCATTCCAAGGAAACACTGTTCTTGCGGGGGCCCTTGGAGGGATTGGCCTCCCTCCCAGCCTCACACAAGATGATGCTTGCTAAAAAACACCTGGCAGTATGCCTTCTTTGTTCTCAGCACCACTTAAATTGTAAGATTCAGACCCCAAATTGGAATCTCACCCGTGAAGGAGACATCCTGCTTGGGACCCTCCTGAGTGGAACCCTGATGGCTAAACCCCGGGATTCCCCAGCCACTGGGACAAGAGCTGGTGCTCCCCCTAATTGGTAATGTTTTCTCTCTCTCTCTCCTCTTTCTCTATCCTTTTTGTAGCAACATTAGTATTGATAAGTTTGTTAGTACTGATCCATTGCATATGCTGTGTATGTAAGAAGTGTCCTTTTTCTTTTCTGCTTCTGTAGTGCATTGTTAAGGTGTTTGATTGATTATTACTTCCCACCCATTTACTTTATTTTTATTATCAAATAAATATAGTATATACATTGTGTGTGAGTATGTCATTTTGTGGGAGCCAATCCGAACCCCACTATACTTAAGCAAACAATGAGTCATTCACTAATCTGAACTGGGTGACCCAGAGACAGAGTTCAAGGCTGCAGTGAAGGAAGGAATGATGGGGTGTTACGGCTGCTTAGCTCAGTAGCCTAAGGGCCAGCCTTAGGCTGTATTCTCAGGAGGGACTGAAGAGACCAGAGGTGAGAGAAGCCTTCAGCAGCTGTCCTATATTGCATAATGGTGTTCTCCTCTTATACCTGATGGGCAACATGATTAGAGCATGATCTCCTCGTGCACTGGAGGAATGGGCCAACGGAGGACAGGCCAAGCCAGAAATCTCAACTGCTGCTCATCAGGTGAGTGGTCTCGTGAGAGACTTTCCTGTGAGCTTAGCAACTGGGCTGTGACCCTCAGCGCCATAGGTGCTTTTAGATTCACACTGATCCCTACACTGGGGATGATGGCCCCATTGCAGGCAGTATGGCATATGCCAGCAAAGTGTGAATTAAAGAGAGATTCCATATGGACGGCAAAGCCATCTTCACGCTCCTTTGTTTTGGATGACATTGTCCCAGTGACATGAAACCTTGGAACACAGCAGAGTCTCCTAAATGAGATGCTAATCACTCAAAAGAAATTGATCTAACTGTTCATTCATGAAAAAGCCCACGTGGAAAAAGAATTGTCCAGACAATCAGTCAATCAATGAGCATTTAGTAAAAGCTATTTGCCAGCCACTGGAAATATAAAGAAAAAAGTGGATCAGTTTCTACCCTCAAAGAACTTATATTCTAATGATGTATGTAGTACTATGATATGCAATAATATGAGGGCTGGCTTTTTAAAGAAACCCTGTAGTGAATCCCATAAGAAAAGGATCCTTCTGAAGCAGGAATAACTCTCCAGGGACATGTTTATTTTGTTTGTTTAGGTTTTTGTATTGTATCTATATTGCTTCAAATGGACTCAACTCAGTGAGGTATGCAGAGAGTTGAATGTGAAGGGGTGATATCTAAAAAATAAAATTTAAGAGGTGAGAGAGGAATTTATTGGGAGAAGGAGAAAGAGAGAGATGATTAGGGCAAATTATCTCATATAAAAGAGGCAAGAGAAAACTGTTACAATGGAGGGGAA